>JAXQGP010000531.1:0-16077 GCA_037040125.1 Kazachstania sp. M6911
ATCTGACATTAAAGTCCATTCTACTGAAGATAGAAAGGACGTTAATGTTAATCCCAAAAGCTCTACTTTCCAATAGAAATAATTGTTTTTCCCTAAATAATTTGTACACTAAAAAGATCAGACGAATATACGTTGATCAATTAATATAGAAATTTGTACATTAATTTCTAAGAAACGGTATCTAAGGATTCAATTAAATTACAACACCATTCAGCGTAAGTTTGACTAGCAGTCTGAGCTGAAAGCACAGAAGCAGTAGTTGATAGTTCGTTGTTTGTGTTTGACATTGATTTAAGGTTATTTAGTAGCTTCGGAGTTTTTAATAAAACAAAATTAATATTTTGTTACTTGCTCTTTTTATTATATACAATGTATAATAATTATAAATTGTAATACGAACTATCGAACTTCTGACTTCTATCTTCAGTCTTTAGTTCTTTATATATAGAAATATTATTTTCCATCTCTCATCATTTTCCTTGTTTATATCTCTTCTGCTCCGAGTGGATTCATTACAATGATATAGATCTCACGTCTACAGCTTTTATAATGGTATTCGACTTTTTACAATAACGTATACCTCTCTTGTTTAATTTATGTCGTTTGATTCTCGTTAACGTCGTATCTATGTCGACCAAGCCTCTTATGTACTCCTGTGCCTACATTTCTGTCACAGTCTATGCAACAAGATTATCTCAAACAAGAACATTTTATTTATTAATAATAGCAAAGATATTTAATGCCCAAACAATGACTGTGTCTATTCAATGGTGATCGAGTACGTCACCTTGTGGTATCACTGTTCGTATAAAGTGATGTTATATGAGCTGTTTAAATTTGGAGCTATTTCACGACCAAAATAAGATTTGCCATCTTAGTATAATGGTTAGTACACATCGTTGTGGCCGATGAAATCCTAGTTCGATTCCAGGAGGTGGCACATTTTTTTCGGGGTTGATTTTTTATCACGTGACTTCCTAAATTTTGATTTAAAATGATTAATTTGAAGAATCTAGGACATATTGTGTCGAACCTGCGTTTGTTTAATTGCTTTGAAACATCTGGTACCAGAAAAAAATAGTATATTAATTATAATACAGATACTCGCATTCAAATTAGACCTTGTTAATAAACTGTTCAGTATGCGTTATCATTGCAACTGTTAGAATCTGATGGAGTACTATAATTTCTATTAATTTAATCTATAAAAAGTAATGAATATACAGGGACATTATGTATATTATACACATTATATATATGGAGGCAAAGTGTGGGGGGATAAAGAAACGTACAGGAACAACTTTATCTTAAAATTTTATCAAAAAAAAAAAGACATTCTTTGTGTCGTTTATCCTATTCAGTTATTTTTTGTGAGAATCATCCTTTATTTTTTTATAATTATCATCTAATCATTGCAAAGGAGCGTAAAGGATCTGTGTAACATATTTTTGTTTATATCTTACTATTGATGCGACACATAAGGTATTATGTTTGATACTACTTGTAGCCAAATGGTTTAAAATGACATGATTTGGTATTGGTAAAGCACCTGAGGTATTTTCATTACTTTGACCTTGTGAATTGGAATAACTATTAAGAATAACATTCTCCAGATGTGGTGGTAATTGAGGTGGAGTCAACCAAGCCATATTCTGATGATTATTTTGTTGTTGATCTAACGTTAAATAATATTGTTCCATAACAGTTGGGTCAGTAAATACAGCTGGGATATCTTGAGTGTATTCAACTTTAGGAGCTAGGAGCTCTTGGCTATGGAAACGAGAGAATCCGTTACCCATATCATCTGGTTCACTTTCGATTTCTAGAGCAATTCTAGATCTAGCACTCATAGGTTCCTTCCTTGTACCACCGGTTGTCTTATGTGTGGTGTTTTGTTCTTCCTTGTATAATGGTGGTTTTTCATTTCCTACTTGCTTCTGTTCTTGTGTTGTTGTCCAATTATCGTTATCTTCATTATTACTAGTTGGTGTAGCAGGTTGTTGTACTTGAGCTTGATTTGGAGCTACAACTTCTAAGTAATTTACGAAGTTACCCATTTGATCAGTAGCTGTTGGTAAATAATCACTAAATCTTAATTCGTTGTCTACAATAAATCTGAATCTATGTGTACCTGGAGGTAATTGTAATTTAACATGAAGTATACCAGGTTGACCCGGCACAGGAACTAAACCGATCATCTTTCTCCATCCAGTAAAAGAACCAGTAACGTACGCCTTCTGACCACCTTGTTGCCATGTAATATCTACCGGCACCATAACATTATTTGATTGGTTATGTATATAATTTTGTTGTTGGTTTTGTTGTTGACCTTGAGGTGGAGTTTGTACCTGTTGTTGTTGTTGTTGTTGAGCCTGTAAATTATGTTCATGATCATGCTGAGTGGAAGGTTGTAATTGGAGAGACATAGCATCTTGCATAGAAGTATCTGAATCGTTTCCACTTGAGTTATCATCGATATCTGAATCTGATAAATTAGAACTACCGTGTTCTTGGTGATCTGTATAAGGTGGGATTTCATCATCGTCATCAAATATTAAAGTCGATCTAGATCTTTGTCTACCAGATATAGGAGGACGACTATCATCTCCATTAGCTGTATCGACACTCATTTGTGAAAAACTATGAACTAATGACGTGTCACCTTTCTTATTCTGCGAATTGTTCGCATCATTGATATCTATCATAGATGTATCCTTGTTTTGCATCTTTCAATCTATCACTAGTTATCAACTTCTTTTATTTGAATAGCCTTAATAATTTGTATCTATAAATCAGGTTATACAAATCTTTAGAAAATGTTTTATTCTCTATTATTGTGCTTTGTCAGTTGGTGCATACAATAGTACCTGAGTCAATTAGACTTTCTTGTATGCTGTTATCTTTTGCAGGTTAGCTTTTTCGTTTTTTTCCTCCTCTGCTTCTGTAAATTTTCCTTTGTTGCTAGAAACGTCAGCGAAGTTTATTTATCTATTTTTTTTGCGGAAAAAATAATGAGGGAAACAACAGATATTACCCGGAACATCACACCGGACGGCCAGGTGGGATCTTCCCGAAATAATTTATAATGCGGACTTTTCAGAACTGTCTGTGCTGAATTCGGTATTTTCACAGTAAAAACACCGAATTACATTACATTATATATGTGAGATTCGAGACTGTTTGACAATGAGTTATACAGATTTCTAATTTAAGATGTGTATCGTTTATTTATTATGATTAGCTGCTGTGAATGAATGAATTAATGAATGTATGAATGTATGAATGTAGGTATTTATGTATGTATGTATGTATGTGATTATGAATGTTGATTTCATCGAATGAATCAATGAAATTATGCTTGTTGTTGGTATGTAGATGCACGAGTGTATGACTGAGAAGATATCATCCCGTTATTGAAATTACTGATATTTGCCAATATAGATTTAATTGGGGGTAATTGAATAGAATTTGTTTGATTACTATTAAATCTTGTTTGACTACCAGTACTATCTGCATCATTTTCATCGGAAACAATATGGAAATCTACACGTCTCTTGCTTGATAATTTTAATGATGTATCTAAATAATTGAAACTAGAATCTGAATATGATGACACAGATGACACAGATGACATTTGATTGTTGTTATTGTTAACATTACTATTAAGTAATGAGTTTAAGGACAATAAACTGCTAGATGTAGATATGGAATTATTCTGTGAGATAGGGGAATTGGGAATGGAAGACTCAGCAGAGCTATTTTCAGTAACCACAGAGACTTTTTGAATATTTGGAGGAAACATTGTTCTTGAAATTGGTTTTTCAAGTGATGTTGAACTAGCTAGCAATTTACGTGAAGACATTGGAGTAGTTTCATGGTGTAATAATGACGATAATGATTGAACAGTATATGTCTTCGGAGGTGTACTTATCTCTTTTTTTATTATTTTCTTTGCAGTACCAACGGCAATTGGTTTTGTTGAATTTTGAGATTCACTATTGTTCTTAGGGATTATCTTCCTAGTCTTTCTTTGAGATGTACCAATATGTGTCCTAGAATGTCTCTTTAATTCGTCAGTTCTACTGAAAAATTTGTTGCATCCGGGGAACTGACATCCGTGCGGTTTCTCTCCGGTGTGTGTTCTAACATGTCTTTTTTTATGCTCAAGTCTGTGAAACCCGCGATGACAAAGTTCACATCTAAATGGTCTATCATCGTTATCAGCTGGAAACTTAGTTTGTAGATTAGAAGTCATTTTGGATGCGATATGATATAATTATTCTTGTGTATAATTGGAAACTTTCAAAACGTAAAATAGCGGTTATTTTTTATTGGTCTTCCTTTTAAAAAAATGACAGATACAAATATTATGAAAAATATCTGTATTCCAGTTTTATTACTTAAAGTTGATCGAAAATTTTAATACAGAATTGTAAAATCAAAAGGACGTGAGGAAAAAGAGAACTCGAATTATAAGTTAATGTTTAAACTTCATACTCCAAAGTTTGACGTTTATATATATATATATTGGCGTCTGCTAAACCAAGATCAGAACTAGATATCTTTTTCACCAAAATAACCATAAGAAACTGAACAAATTGTTACATAAGCAAATATTGAACGAGAAGAAATATGCGTACATGCAATGCTTTGTCTGTTCGGAAAAATTTCTTCATTTTTCCGAGACGGGAAAAGAGAAATATATGCAGAAGCAATGTTATAGGGTGGGGGTCGTGCTATGATATTTACTGAGAAAAATAAGCACAGATTCTTTCTAGTCATTTTTATTCGCGGGGCACAGTGTTCCCTCGCAGAAATATATTCTACGAAATCATCTTCGGACCCATTTTTCAGTATTATTTTTCTCAAACAATGTTTTTCCGAAACTCTTGGAAATAATATTATTCGAAGACAAGATTGCACGAACGGAGATAAATGATCGGAGAAAAAAAGGCGGGGCGGGAAAATTATGGACTGCGATATTTTAATGGTTGCTGCTACTACCATTCCATTGGCAAAAAATTTTCAATCTTGAAGGCAAGTTGCAAATCTTGAGAAAAAAGAAACTCCTAAAATGAATAGATTATGTGATTTTTGTAAAATAAAATTTGTATGGTTGAGAGAATTGAAATGGTACAAACATGGAAAAACTTCGTTTTAAACTTTACGGAGAGTGCAATATTTAAAAATTCGATTGATAATACACTTACAGGAGAAACTGTCAAAATAACCTTCTCCCCCAAATACTACACAGGTTTCTTTGAAAATGAATTCACACATTCCAGTAGAAAGTGCTCTAAAGTACTCTTATCTTACAAGATTACAACGAAATCAAGGACAGAGTAACACTAGAGTCACTATATCTATTCGTTCTGTTTTATGTCCTTCCAGCAGATAATTTATAACGTCTCTATGTTCCCCAAAAATTAACTTTATCTTGATTGGGATTTTTTCACGTCTTTACATCTGCCAAAAAGTACAATAATAATTTCCCCGTGATTTTTGAGCCATCCGATTCTCTTCGAAAATATGTAGCATACAAAAAAATGTTCCGAACTTTCATATTTTCTTTACAAAGATAAATTCTGTTAAGTCCTGAAAAAAATTTAAGGATATTTCCGGCTCTCTGGCATTAATTAAGAAAATGCTATTGGAAGGAGATGTTCCTTTTATTTAATCCGTAACTTCACAGTTGTGGAGAAATTTGTTCCAATTACATTAATGTTTGTTCCACTTTCTTTCCTAACGTGGGCGAAAGGGGAGCCAATTTTATTTACAAGTTCCCGTTTTAAACCAATACCCACTTTGGGTTGTTTACTCCGGTTTCCTTATCTGAAGAACCTTCTGCTAACATTTACCGCCTAAGAATGTCAAGGAAACGATTATCTTGTCATTTTGTTCCATAAGATTTTTCGTGATTCTTCAAGTTTAATTAAAGCTATAGACGGATTATTTAATTAGCTGTGTTATATTCTGTGAAGGATGCAAGCTGACGGAGAACTAACCTTATTGTATGGGGAATTAGTGGGGAATACCGAGCAACATAAGTTAATATTATTCTTAACAATTGTTAGAATTCCGGATAATTATACAAATTAAGTAAAACTGAGAAGTGTTTGTATTCCGTTTTGGTAACAGTCTCAGCTCTGGACTTATCCGTTGAATTTAGAACAACAAGTGATTCTTATCCTTCTGAACGTGTAAATGGGTAAAAAACAGTATTGCGCTTTCAAGGTTAGTGGATATTGGTTATAGAGTAATTACGTTGAATAATTGTTAGGGATCTAGTGTGAGATGTTTCAAAATTAGGTACTGGTTAAATTGTGAGATTACAATTTCGCCGTATTTTTGGAATAATAATTCTCTATCAGTGTTCTACAATCTTGTAATTCAGAATTCGATATTTAATTGTCATCATTATATACTATACACAGTGTCTTCTTGGTGAACAAAGACATATACTTCGTACTTTAATGAGCTACGATACTTTTTAGATCTAGTTAAGTCCCAAATAATTAATGTCACACTCTCGACATCATCCGACTTGAAAAACGAACTTCGTTATATAATTATCAAACGATTGACTAGATATTACGAACATTAAAGTATTGTGAATGTGTCTATGACTGTCTCTCAATATTTGATAACAGTTAGGTCGCTTTATTGGGAGACGAGTGCTTGCTAAAATGACCCTAAACAGAAACTGGAGTTTCACATGAGCCTTA
Organism: Kazachstania sp. M6911; assembly: GCA_037040125.1. Lineage (NCBI taxonomy): Eukaryota > Fungi > Ascomycota > Saccharomycetes > Saccharomycetales > Saccharomycetaceae > Kazachstania > Kazachstania sp. M6911. The sequence goes on from JAXQGP010000531.1 coordinate 6,726, forward strand.
AAAATGAAAGGTATGGCAGGTACCGAGAGTGGTGTAACCGATTCGAACACATCAAATAGCTTCGAACAGTTCAAGATAATCTAGGTAATGATCATATTTTTACTATTGTCTGGATCCTAGTATCTACTACTATAAGTTCTCTGGCATCAATTTCTACAAATATTAAAATATTAAATAAAAGCAGTTTATTAACCATGCGATACTTATATTTACAAGTACATTAGAGTATTAATACAATCAGAAAGGCGTATAAATAAAATCATCCAGGTGAAGGTAAATTAAAGTTACCCGACCTCTTATTCTCGTATATAATGATCCAAGAAAATTTTAAGATTTGAAATTTTGAGGGCACGTGGTCTAGAGGTATGATTTCCGCTCGGGGTGCGGGAGGTCCCGGGTTCGATTCCCGGCTTGCCCCAATCTTTTTTTTATTGCTTCTGTTAATTTTAACTTCATCTTATTGAATTATATATGTCCCCAATGCGTGAATAGTACTTCCTTGTATCTTTTTTATCAATTGCGATTAACGTGACTCGGTGTGAGTCAAAAAAATAGCCGCTCACCGAGGTATGTCCAAAAATTGGTGAAAATTTGTCACAAAAGAATGAATAGAGATGTGACGAGATTAGGACATTATCGACTTTGTAAGATTTTACAAAACATTACTATACTACTCAATTAAACTACCGTAATTATGTCCATGTTCATGAGAGAGATTTTAAACCGTTCAATGTTTCATTCAATCTTTTAGGAATACACTTCAAGTCCTGAAACACTTATTCTTTTTCTGTTTCTTATCCCATACTGTCTAATATAGTAAACAACATCTATCCCAAGTTACCAAACTTACAATGTAATTGCCGTAGTCTTGCAAATGATTCTATTTTTCTTAGTCGCGCATATGAGAAGTATTTTGTTACTATACTCCGTAGTACAATTCAATTGAAGCTAACTTACTTCTTAGAATTGTATTATTTACCCTTGAGTTTAACTACAGATGTCAACTAGAATATATATCCTAGTCTTGTACTTGTTAAACTTAATAAAGATATCAAACCTCAGACATATATATATGTTAATGGTTACTGTTTACAATTCTTGAATTAAAGCGCATAGTAACCATTCATACAATACGCAAGCTTATTACTTCAGGTTACGTATTTGCATACGGATCACCGATTGCGTTATACCAACTTGTGATGTTTACATTTTCCGCAAATTGAGAAAATTAAGCGATGAGCTCGTAAATCCTATTTATCACTTTTCAATTTTCTGTTTGCGTACACAATCTCTGCCGACACTCATTAAAATTGCGGATGAATGGAGGACCACACGAATTTAGTCTCCCAGAAACGAATTAGAATTTATTTGGCAGCGGGAAAACACACGCATACAAACCACAGGAAAATATGTCTAGGTAGTCTAAGAAAAGTCTGCGCTAAATAGAACGGAGGTTCCCGCCATTTCAATTCTAAAAACGACCCTTATTTTAAGTTGTTTGCTACGGGTTATTAGTCTTGGAATTTTAGGGGACTCACACTTCAATAATTTTTGTGGTCACGCAGCTTGTCGCAATACTTAATTGGAGAATCGACCAATCATTTTCGAATTTGCTGTCGGAGATGCAGCGAGTCACGCAAAACACTTTTAGTAAAGAGAAATAGAGAAGTAGGATGAAACTTTTCTTTCTCTTGATTTTTGACCAATCATCTCAAATTTAACTGTTGTTTGCCTGTCATTCAATCCTACATTATATGAAAAAATTTAGTTCTGCCAACTTTGTTCATTAATTTCTCTGTGGAAAGTTGATATTATATTCAATTAACAGCAGCCCTTTTTAAAATGAATAAACTAAATCAGGAAGGTTTTTCTCACTTTAACTTTGGAGAACAAATTGTTTCGTCTGCAGGTATTATGTCTTCTACTATTGAATAACGACTTAAAGAGAAGAAGGTCAATAGGTGGGTGATAACTTGTGTTTAAACTTCATGATCTTTAATCGCAGTGCAACTTGAGTGGTTTGATTAATGAGTTCGGAAAGCCTTGATTTCGGTCTATTACATACGTAGACCATGGCTCTCCATTGGTGGATATTGGCACACAGAAATTACAGGTATTTTGTAAATAATGTAAAAAGGACCCAATTGTTGTTTACTTGTATTTTTTCATTAAACTCAAACAGTGGAATATATAAATATATAAAAGATTCTTTCACTTTAACTTTTAAATTTTTATTTTCTACAGGATACAGCCTACTTTTTTGTTACGTTTCCTTCAATTTTTGTATTCGTTAGACATATTTCCCTGAAAAATTAAAAAACAAGGAAAGGTTTTAAAAACAACTAGGAAAACAAATATATATTTTCAAAGTAAAAAAAACATCATATAGTTTTCCCAAGAAACAAACATATAAATATAGGCACAAATTAAAAAAATGTCACAACTATTAGCTAGATCATCTACAAAAACGTATAGTTTACTATCTAAAAGGGTATTAACTCAAACTAGATTTTATGCTCAACCAACTTTAAAAGAACGTTTTGCTGAAATTTATCCACAAAAAGCTGCAGAAATTAAACAATTTAAAAAAGAGCATGGTTCAACTGTAATTGATACGGTTAAATTAGAACAGGCTTATGGTGGTATGCGTGGTATTAAATCAATGGTTTGGGAAGGTTCCGTATTAGATCCAGAAGAAGGTATTAGATTTAGAGGTTTAACAATTCCAGAAATTAGAGCTAAATTACCAAAGGCTACTAAGGATTCTCAAGAACCATTACCGGAAGGTTTATTCTGGTTATTATTAACAGGTGAAATTCCTTCAGCTGAACAAGTTAAGGCTTTATCTGTTGATTTAGCTTCAAGATCTGAATTACCAGAACATGTTAATACTTTATTAGATAATTTACCAAAACATTTGCATCCAATGGCTCAATTCTCAATTGCTTTGAATGCTTTAGAATCTGAATCTAAGTTTGCTAAAGCTTACGCACAGGGTGTTAACAAGAAAGAATATTGGACTTATACATTCGAAGATTCCTTAGATTTATTAGGTAAATTACCTGTAATTGCATCTAAAATTTACCGTAATATCTTCAAGGACGGTAAATTAGGTAAAGTTGATCTAAATGCCGATTATGGTAAGAATTTAGCCAATTTATTAGGTTTTGAAAATGGTGATTTCGTTGAATTGATGAGATTATACTTAACTATTCATTCCGATCACGAAGGTGGTAACGTTTCTGCACATACTACCCATTTAGTCGGTTCTGCTTTATCATCTCCATATTTATCCTTAGCCGCAGGTATGAATGGTTTAGCTGGTCCATTACATGGTCGTGCTAACCAAGAAGTCTTAGAATGGTTATTCAAATTAAGAGAAGAAGTTCACGGTGATTACTCAAAAGAAACTATTGAAAAATACTTATGGGATACTTTGAACTCAGGTAGAGTTATTCCAGGGTATGGTCATGCTGTCTTAAGAAAAACTGATCCACGTTACACTGCCCAACGTGAATTCGCATTATCTCATTTCCCAGATTATGAATTATTCAAGTTAGTCTCTGCTGTTTATGAAACCGCTCCAAAGGTCTTAACCAAACAAGGTAAGACTAAGAACCCATGGCCAAATGTGGATTCTCACTCTGGTGTATTATTACAATACTACGGTTTAACTGAAGCTTCATTCTATACCGTTCTATTTGGTGTTGCTAGAGCCTTTGGTGTCTTACCACAATTAATCATTGATAGAGCCGTTGGTGCTCCAATTGAAAGACCAAAATCTTTCTCTACTGAAAAGTTCATGGAATTAGTTAAAAATATTGAATCTAAGAAATAAGTTTAATAACTTATATTGAAGAAGAAACTAAAGAAAAAATCTTTTGATGCTATATCTATTTGATAACTAATATGTGGTTATCATTTGTTGTAATTTTTTTGATTTTCTTTTAATTACTCCTTTTTCACTATATTCTTATTCCTTAATATTAATACATTTTGAAAATGATTATTATTATTATTATTATTATTATTATTATTATTATTATTATTATTATTATTATTATTATTATAAAAAAAAACTTCCAAAATTACAAACAGACACCAAATCATCATAATGACAAAATATTGAAAAAATTTATTACGAATTTCTTTTCACTACAAAACATGAGATAATGAAATAATGAAACAGTTAATTGCTCCATAAAAAAAACAATTTTGATGTCAACTTTTAATATATATTTACTATTTATATATCCTATATATATTCCATATCAATAAAGAAAGATTTTTAAAAACTATGGATTTATTTTGCTATTAATTTTTCGAAAGAGTAAGGTTTTGTCACAATAAGTAGAACAAAAATCAAGAGCAATCATAACGGATGCAAATGTAACAAGTTGAAGTTTTTGCGATTAATAAACTCTAACGGTTAAGTGATTAAAGTTTAGATGTTTAGTTATTACTGGGGGGAAACACTTTATTCTTTTTACCTAATGTTTAAATTTTTTTAGGTTTAGTACGTACGCGAAAAGATAAAAACACATAAGTTTGAGTAAACAAAAAAATAAAAGTGATAAACTTAAAACTATTACAAGAGTCAAAAAACCTAAGAACCATACCTGCTGAGCTTCAACAGCTCAATATTAAAGAAACTTGACAAAGAAGGGTATAGGTCAATCGTGATTTAAATGATTAATAACTATATGATTAAATATAACACCGATAAAAAAATGATGCTTTCACGGAGATCCAAGAATTATTTTAACATTTATTCATCAAAATTTCCATATGAAGTATCAATGTTTTAAACATTGACCCTTTTCTCGAATAATCTACATTTGAACTTTAATCAATGTGCATATCATATACTGTATTTATTGTACTGGTAAAAATCTATTGCATATTCATAAGTTGTGCTATGAACTTGTGAGGTTGCATTCGCTTTTAAAAGAACGGCTAATTAGCTGATTAAACTATTATTTAGTTACTTATTGAAATAACGGTCGGTCTATCTTAATCAACCAGGCCGAACGCTTTATTAGTAATAATTGAGTAGATTACCACCATTATTTTAAATAGTAATGCCATTACCAATTTTTTACTAATTTTTCAGCGGCATCTCTATCTGTCCTTTTAATTTTTTTCGTCCTTTAAATGATGCGCCATCGAAAATGTCAATCAGAATAAGGCTGGCGATCTCAAATGGCGGCTGAATTTATTGAGATAAGAGAGTCATAATCGAGACGCTAATATAATTATTTAAGCCTTGACCAGTTAATTCAATCAGTATACCCACTATAATAGGTGCCAATTTAGAATAAATTTCCAATACCAACTAATAAATCCTGTCTTTGTAATATAACAGATGAGGTGGGGTTTACAAAGAATCATCAATTTTCTGTCCGATAGATTGTCCCATAATCCGCTCCTACATTCATATCTGACAAAACAGAAACATAAATTTTGCTTTTGTACGTAATAATTAATAATATCGTCTCAGTTTAGAAAGTAATTTTGCTAAGGATACCCCTTAGGAACAATATGGATAACATCACAATAGAGCAAAAACAAGATAAAAAAACATCACTCACTAAGGGGCAGTTACTAAGATTGATGGTATATGTAACGAACGACCAGCAGATGTTGAGTAGAGTAATATGTTCATCGAAACCTCGTTAGCGTTGACTTATTTCTTTTCTGCGGATCAAACAAGAGTAAATCTGCGTATTTCATATTTACTTTGTTTCAAACAGCGACCGAACAGTAGCCAAGGGTTATACAATTGATGTGACAAATCGTATCAATTCCTCCAAAAATATTAATAAAATATTACAAACATAGACTCATCTTGTATCAAATAAAACGGTTTCCCACAGTTGCAACTGAAGCATAAAAATACGTATACATATATATTTAATTTTGAAGAAGGGAAGGCTTCTGAGTTCGGCTCTTCCTAGTCTGGTTCTGCCCAATCCGGGCTCTGCCAACTCTGAAAGTTACTGTTTAACTTACCGGGGCTATTTCGGTTATTTTTGTTTTTCTGCCGTTCTTCGCCCCTCCTACCATTATCTGGCTCACTAACAATAATGATAATAATAATGCAGGAAGAGGCATCTTTTTTTCCTTAGTTTGGTTGGTGATGCACGCTTCTTCTCTTTCTTCCGCCCCTTGAAAAATTAACTGCAATAATAACAAATGTACCACTATCAAATTTTTAATCTTTTTTTATTTAAACAAAACAAGAATAACTTTTAACAGCTATTATATAATACCGGTAATTCTAGTTAACAATTTTCTAATTTTGGTCTATTACAATTTCCCAATTATCAATCAATTGTACTCTCTAACATAAGAAATAAAGTTCGGAGATTGGTGAGAAACTCAAACTGAAACAACAAAATAAAAAAAATTTAAGGTACAATTTTTTTTATTAATATATATATATCTAACCAATTCAAAGGAAATACAATATAAACATACAAGAAGGAAAAAACAAAATGGTGAAAGTTGCTATTATTACTTATTCTACATATGGTCACATCGATACATTAGCCCAATCTATAAAAGCGGGTGTTGAAGAAGCTGGTGGTAAAGCTGTTTTACTACGTGTTCCAGAAACATTATCTGATGATATCTTATCTCAAATGAATGCTCCTGTAGCAAAGGCTAATATTCCAGTTGCTACAGCTGAAACTTTAAAAGAATATGACGCTTTCTTATTTGGTATTCCAACTAGATTTGGTACTTTACCTGCTCAATGGTCTGCATTCTGGGATTCTACTGGTGCTTTATGGGCTGATGGTTCGTTATTTGGTAAACCTGCAGGTTTTTTTATTTCTACTTCTTCTTATGGTGGTGGCCAAGAAGCTACAGTAAGAAATTGTTTATCTTATTTAGTACATCACGGTATGATTTATATTCCCTTAGGTTACAAGAATGCTTTTGCTGAATTAGCTAATGTTGAAGAAGTTCATGGTGGTTCTCCATGGGGTGCAGGTACTTTAGCTGGTGCAGATGGTTCAAGAGCAGCTTCTGAAATTGAGTTAAAGATTGCTCAAATTCAAGGTAAAACTTTCTATGAATCTGCTAAGAAATTTATTCCAGATACTAAGGAAACTACTGACGCTACAGCAGCTACTGCTGATAAAGCTAAGGCTACTACAAAACCTGCTGCTAAGACTACGGAAGCTAAGAGACAAACTACAACTCCAGCTGATACAAAGAAAGAAGATGCAAAGAAAGAAAGTTCTTCTATGATGGACTGTTGTACAGTAATGTAATTTTAATTTAACTAATTATAACTTAAATAATTAATAAGAAGAATCGAAATAATAACAATAATAAAAAAAATTAATGATTAGACTCTAGTGATGTTACCTAATTGTAGTAACATTTACAAATATACAAAATGTATAATTGTACTGGAACTGAAATATATCTAGCTAGTATTTATCACAATGTGAAATTTACAGTTTTTAATATAATATACAAATGTATATACACTATATTTATCGGTTTTAAATTTTTTTCATTATTTACATGCAATCCTATAGTCGATAATTTGAAATTAGTAGACCTTACCAACCTATATCTTATCTTGTTGTGTTTTTTAAGTAATATTATCTAGAAATGTATACCATAATACTTTATTGTTGTATAATGCAGTAATTGATGGATATTTATATTTATCCTTTTAAATATCGGACTGAAAATTATCCAATTACAAATTTCTATCTGTTGGTAAAGTTCTTGCTCTTCTCTTCAAATAACTATCTTTATCCTTTAATTTACGCATATATGCTGTATCAACTCTCCCTGGGTATATGATTCTTTTATCAACCTCACTCATTGTTGAATCAACAGTTTCTTTAACTTCCACTTTATTAGCTAGATGAGTTTTCCATATATGACGAATTTCACCAACACAGAATGGACATAAGGTATTCATTCTCTTATAATGACCACATGATGGACATTTATTTAAATTGTTCAAAAATTTGACATTATTACGATTAGCATTATCAGCTAATAATCTTTGTCTCTTCTTCTGATGTGATGTCTTCTTCTTTGGTGCAGCAAGTAGCATACCAATATTTATCTCTGCAAGTCCAGGAAAGACAGTTAATAGTTGATTTGTTATACCTCGAATAACTAATGACATGTTTTGGTATATTATCTTTTATTAATTACAACACTTTGCAGTATAGATTACTATTTTTCAATGAAATATTACCACTGTTTCGAAATAATTCAAACTGCGTCTAATAATATGCGTAATTCAGTTTAACGTTTGACTTCTTGTCCTGACTGAACAAGGGAATCTCTGGTTTTAAGGTCCAACTTGTCGAAAGGAATTTTATTCCGAAAACCTTTATTATTTCAATGCCAAAATTGCAAAGCGATCAATTCGAAAAGAGAAAAGTATAATTCTCCTAGAAATACCGTACAACAAAATCAGAAAGTCACGTGACCAAAAAAACCAAAAATAAAAAAATGGGGCATACTGGGAATTGAACCCAGGGCCTCTCACATATTCGAGTTCAGAACCCAAAGCGAGAATCATACCACTAGACCACACGCCCTATTAATTTATATTTTCCATAAAATTTAAGTAGCATAAAATGAGTAAATATTAATATCACTTTCTACGATATCTGTGTTTGAAATATTCTGTAATTGATATCTAATATTACAAAAACGACTGTAGAATATTAAAAATCGTGGTGTACCATTGAGTAGGGGGGGCTTTGAGAATGGTTTGCAATCACCAATTAGGGAAAATGTTTTTCAGGGTGAAATAGTGACGATTATACTTGCTGTTTATTGTCACCAATATATGCAGTTAATGTGACAGAAATGAATCAAAATAATGTCTTATTCACATGAACATTTATAAAACAGTCACATGAACATTATAAATATGAAAGTAAAAGAAAAGAAATTGTAAAAATAGGAATTACAGCATTTTTAAAATCCTACAAAATTTCCCTTTTTGGATACTCTGTCATAGGTTATGAATAATTCATAACATACTACAAAGAAGTAAAATTTCAACAAATAAGCTACCAATATATATCCAAACCTCAAAAACAGTCTTAAGATAATGTAATTATTTTGCTTTTGTTCTGTCATGTCAGATCAGTCAATAAAGAGCACCTCAATTCGGGACATAATGACGAAGGACAAAATATGTCTTTCTTTAATATATTACACAATGAAATATTTAAACATGTCATATTTTCATTTTACATTAGAGTAAAACCTTCATAGATTACTATTGTAAATTCATTTTATTATTAGATTCCATTTCTTAAAAAATAGTGTACAAATTATTATTTTATTAGATCAACGT
>JAXQGP010000532.1:0-15679 GCA_037040125.1 Kazachstania sp. M6911
ATTTTAATTCACCTAAACGAATCCGACGAACAAAAAGTACTTCAGATTCTAAATTTCTCTCCAATCGAATTCCATACCTTGGTAGGCCTTGAATAATAGATCGGAAGGTGCTATTGTTTGTATGTGATTACAATATGAAATAAAAAAAATAAATATGCTTGTACTGATCTGTATATAAAACTTATAGAAAGTATGTAGATATCAAAATCAAGGATTTAACGAATAAGAATAAATTAACTAGTATACGATGAATGAATAGGAATTTGACCTCTACCATAACCATTACTTTCGTAGTAATCCATTGGGTAATAAGTTTCATCAAACATTACATCTTTACCCATCAAAACACTAGCTTCATATGGTGTTAATAAGGGTTTGTTGAATGCATAACCCCAGTCAATAGATAATCTAGGACAAGCAACTTGAATGAAGGCATCGATCTTATCGAACATGGCTAATTTCTGTGGGAAAATTTCACTCAGAATGATCTTCACTACAGAATAACCTTGTGCAATCAAAGTTTTCTCTAACCTATCAACGGTACCAACGTTACCTTGTCTACCTAAAGCACCCAAGATTAAACCAATAACTTTACCACGCTTAGCAGTCTCTATAGCTTCGGCTCTAACTTGAACCAATTGCTTTTGATCATAACCTTCAATAGTAAATTTTCTATTATATGGATCATACTTGTAGGCAGGGATTTCTGGGTTATGAATCATTGCAGATTCTAGATGAAATCTACCATCACCAATAAAGATAATAGCATCGATTTGATTTTTATCTAATCTTTCTGATGTGCAACCCAACACTTCACCTCTTGACAAAGGTTTAATCTGAGGTGGGATAATATATAACAAATGATCATTCGGTGGATCATGCAATAATTTATCCTTTATACTATGGACAGTTGGATTAAACTGAATAGTACTTACAGTAGCCAACTTACTACCCTTAGGGAAATTCTTCTGTAAAGTCTTAATAATGTGGGTTTCATCAATATTAATAGTAACGAACACGTACAACACCTTAATAGTGGTTATATCAATAGGAACTAAACACGAGTGAGCATAATGAACAATGAAATCACATTCTAAAGCTCTCGCGGTGTAATCATCAATACAACATGCACCGTAAGAGACATCACCCATAACAACGACTTCGACACCACAAAATTGTTCTAGGATATCACTAATCAAAAGAGAATATATCAATAAACCTTCTGGCATTTGTAAAGCTACTCTCTTTGAGTTATTTTTCTTTAAATTCCAAATGGTCTTATGAATCTCAAAATTATAATTTGTTGGTAACAATTTAATAGCTTCATTCAATTCTTCGTCGTTCAAAATTTCTTCAGGAATATGAGTAATCATACTTCTTGAACCATTGATGGTACTTCTAGCCTTTCTAACCATCTCCTGACCTTGTTCCGAAGAGACAGTCTTAATCCCTTTACCATCCGTATTTCTTGAACCAACGAATCTTCTTCTTGGAACCTTTCTAGGTTCTTCTTTAGCATCTTCAACAGACATAATCCTTTGTAAAGATCTATTCTAACTGATTGTTAGATATTTTATACTAGAAATTAACAGATAAATTAATAACTATTTTGATTTATAAGCAAAGTCTAAGTTTCCCATATCAAATCATCACCTTCCCCATCGACAATCCCAAAATTTTTCACTTTCCCCATACAAAAAAGTGCAAGCGATGGGCAAAATGAAATTTTTCATTTTCCGAGCTTCATTCGGATGTTCCGATGGTATCTGTAAAATTAAATCCGAATATTCTAAAAGTTATGATCCGTCGGATCCGAAGTGTTCTGAACAGAGCTGAAACTTTAAACAACAACCAGCAAATGACAACATGCCATTACAGGGGACAGTGTTACTGAAGAAGGTAAGACAATCGATAGACGAACTTAAGTGAAAGATTTGTGTGGCTAGAAAAAGAAAGGAGGGTACGGATATATATACTGATTTGATTAGTAATTTGTGTTATTCTACTAGTTTTAGTACCCGTTCCCGGCAGAATGATCAGAATTAAACTTTCGCAAGTGAGCTCATTAAAAGAAATATTCAGAAGAACATACTTCACAACGAATACACTAAGATCAAATGTATCCGAAACTGTATCTCGTGATAAAAAATGCGATGAAACAATACTGAATATCAAGAAGAAGGCACAGCTCTCTTTACAAGATCAACCCAATGAAATGCATATACTTGAGAAAGAAATGAAACGAATCAGCGATTTATCAAATAGTATAGCTGATCACAAAAGTACAATCACCGAGTTGCCACCGAATTTTGGCCTGAATCAATTCATTTCTATCGATCAAGAAATAGAGACTGATTTACAGAAAATTGTTCAATCTTTCAATTCACCTATTGAAGTTGCCATAGGTTATGGATCTGGTGTGTTCGAACAAGCTGGTTATAATGTCCCAAATACAGAGAAACCACAGATAGATATGATCCTTGGTGTAAATAATCCCGAGGAATTTCACCGAAATAATTTGATTCAGAATCCAAGTCATTATTCAATGATTAAATATTTAGGTAGTTCTACACTTTCTAAATTTCAAGATATTGGAGCAGGACTATATTTTAATCCATTTACTGAAATCTTGGGACATCAAGTCAAATATGGTATTGTATCTATGGATAAATTGTTGACGGATCTTTCACAATGGGATAGTTTTTATTTGGCTGGTAGATTACAGAAACCTGTTAAATTTTTGAAACATAATAAGTCTGTGATGTATTGGAATCAAATCAATTTAAGGAATGCGGCTACATTAGCAAAACATTTGACTTTAAAGAAAAATGGATTGAAATCGGCAGATAGTACATCGATAGACGAATTCCAATTTTTCAAAGAGATTACTGGTTTAAGTTATCTTGGTGATATTAGATATAAACTAGGTGGTGAAAATCCAAACAAGATAAATAATATTGTTACTAAGAATCTTGATAAATTTAGATATTATTACGAACCTATATGGGAAGATGTTATTGTTAAGGGACATCATTATTTACCACAAGGTTATACATATGATAATGCGGAGCATTTATTAAGAAATAGGATAGCTAAATCAAGTACTATTCAAACTGCTAAGGGTATCCTTACTGCAGGTGCCACCAAATCAATTAAATATGCATGGAAAAAGAAGATGAAAGCATGGAAATCACATTAAAATAATCAAATAGAGACGCGTGCTATATAAATTGTAAATATTCTTTACTGTAATTACACATAAAAATAAACAAATAATGACATTATTCTTAGTCATAGAGTAGATATTATTAAATTTATTTAAATATGCATAAAAATTTCGTGAACTTATGTAGGTACATAAATATGTGTGTGTATAATGTATTAAAATTGTAGCTTATTTGGAGAAGCAATATGTAACTTTGTTCAGTCATTTAACAATTTCTGTACTGAACTAGTTGTACGGGTATGAGTATTATTATAGTTTGATGGACTGTGACATTTACTACTGGTACTACTTTCACTGCATGTCTTTTCATCCATATCATCAAATTCTTGTTTTTCTTTTGAAATGTCCAAACTGGTTTTATTAGTAGTAGTATTATTATTATTTTTCTTACCATATGCTAAGATATTTGCAATTAATGCTTTCCTTTTAGCTTCTTCGACAATAATTTTATTTTTCTTACTTTTAGAATCTTCCTCGGTAATATTTAAATCAATGACACCGAATGCAGAAGAACTACAAGCTGATTTAGCACGCCTATGTTGCTTCTTTTGAATTGAATTATGCACTTTTAATGTATTAACAATTTGAGATTTTTCTAAAATTTTCAAATTTGAGTTATGTGCAGATTCAGGTTTAGGTTTCTCAATAAATGTGTCATTAGTAACATTATTAAAACTTAAGATTGACGTCATACCTTCAGGTATATGAGGGGAAGAAGAATTAATAATATTATTAGTACTATTTGTAAATTTATTCATCGACGGAAGGGATAAATTTCTTGAATGTCTTAATGGTTTAGCATTATATACATTATCACGACTGGTTATATAATTATGGAATGTTGGCAATTTTTTAGTCAATGGAGAAATTGGATTATTATTATTATTGTCAATACGTGTATCATCATCACCATCATCATCTTCTTCTTCTTTAATTATCATATGATCTCGATTCCCATTATTTATTGCCAATGCTGCTACTGCGTTTGCACCGATCCTAGCTGGCGAATTAACTCTTCTATGGGTAACCATGCCATTTGGGGGCACAGTTAATTTATTGTTATCATGACTAGTTGCAGGAAATTTGAAATTGTTAGAATTCGTAACATTTGGTGATATATCAGATTTAATAGAGACTGGAGATAAAAGTGAGGATAGTTGTGACAAAGGAATATTCAACCTTGATGATAAATTTAATAATTCCATAGTTTTATTCGTATTTTCTAACTTATAATATTGTTGTTTTGTCCTCTCTTGTTCAATCTTCAAATCTATTGCTTTTTGCAAGGTAACTTGGTCATATTTATGAATTTGAACATCTTCACCAAATATTATTTTCGTTAATGTATTTTTACCCTTCAGTACATTGGTATCATTTACGGTACCACCTTTATCAGTATTGTTCTTATTAATATTATTATTGAGACTCATTCATTAAATAGAGGCTTATGCAAATATATATTTCGACTCCGATATTGGGATTATTTAATAATGAAAAAAAGCAACTAATACTCTTAAATCTGTTCGTTTATGTTAGATTATATATATTTATGTATATCCCTATTTGAGCAAAATTGGTATCCGTATTATTTATTATTTGTTTAAGGACAACAAAAGATAACATGACTTGTAAAAAACTGTGAAACCCTTGTTTTCTGTTTCTGATTAATTAAATGTCCCATTGTGCGTCCAATTTACTGCAATAACAGGGGAAAAGAATGTAAATCGTTTGTTCTCGAGGAATAATTGTAAGAATTAATCCGAAGGGGAGTACATGGGTTTCTGAGTAAAACGTAAACTAGGGTTGCGGGGTTGGGCCCGTTTTTTCTGCTGCAAGGTCTTTTTTGTGGTCGTTGAGAGTGATGTTCCATGGAATAGTTCATGTTAGGACGAATGCTACATATGAGAGTAGTTTTGGTAGTTACATCGAGTAATGTATTATAAATATAATCAAACAAACTACTTCTGAATAAATACAGTATGCTTTATGTATGATGATGTCTGCTGTGTAGTTTCATTTCAGCGTGGTTTGTAATTTCTCCGGGATCCCCTGAAAAAACCCTACTTCTCATTGCCCCATATGCGCCAAATATTTGGAACCCTAACACAGGGCGACATCCTTCAAAAATTGACATATATGCAAACTTTCCTTCACCTCTTTAATTTAAAACCACTTTACTTTAATTTTATAATATATATATATATATATATATATATATATATACATATAATCTAATTAATTTTAAAAAGGGAGGTTCTACCTAATATCCTAAACGGTTTCTTCTTCAAAGACAGTTTCAATTGGCTTTTCCATGAATGAAGCATGTGTAAATACAGACATACATGAAGCACCAATTAACCATAATAATGTTGAAATTGGCGAAGCAATGAAACCCAATGGAACAGAGACACATAATAACCCAGTATATAATTGAGTTGTATTAAATGAACCAAATGGTGTTACTAGACCTTGTCCATCTAATTTATTAATACCAATAAAACCTACGATAACAAATACTAATACGAATAAAAGTAATAAATTTGTTAATAATGTATAAATGGATAAGCAACCAACAATTAATGCGTAATTACTTGAATAATAACCTAGATTATATGAGACACGAGATTGTAAATCTGAGAAATTAACAGGTTTTGAAACATTTTTAATATTGAAAAATTCTTGTGGTGGACGTAATGATGATAATTTATTTTGTAAATTATGAATTTGTGATTTAATATTGTCCATGGAAAGATTCTCAAGAGAGATTCTAGAGAATTGCTAAAGGGAAAAATAGGGCCAAGATATATATCAATTTTTGTATTAATTGATCATATCGATTTGTTTGTTAGTAAAAAAATTCGTTCGTTGTCAATGATGTGTTTGCCAAATATCTTGTGTACTTACAGCTAAGTTACCTAATTGATTCATCTTGTTACAGTTTCTTGGTTCGACAATGTGGGTAATATACGTATAAAGGAGTTGCAACCTCACGGCTTTATATACTGACCTGATTTTGGATCAATGAAGATAACTATTGAATCAGTTAGACTTGTTATCTCACTCTGCCTCGAAATTCTCGTTGCCTCGTTGTTCAATTCTTCTCTCTATAAATTTTCTGGTGTTTTTTTCCACAATAACGCGCACAAAAAGAGGAACAACAAACAAATTGAAATTTTTCGCATCGCTTTGTTGTCAGCAGTTTTGTTTGTTTGATTGCTAACAGTACGTACGTAAACAATAGTCATTGGTAAGCCACATCTGTAAGATTGATTTATTAAATAGATATGTAGTAATTTATTTATTTATAGACCTAGATCTTGTTTAACTAGGGAGCGGCAGATTGGATGATAAGTATCCTTGAATCTTTCAAATGTTACAAGAGCTAAATCACGATCAACTAAATTTAATAGTCTGTAGCCTGGTCTAACGAATTTCATTCTACCTACAGTACCTAACCAGTTGGCTAAAATTTGATAATAACTTGATAGATTTGCTAATGTAGCAAATTTATAAACTTTAAAGATAACTTCAGCATTTTGAGAATCCTTAGTTGATTCGTGGTATAATTGTAGTAACAATTCAGCAACATCCGGATATTTAGACCAATTAAATTTACCTTGATTAATTGTTGTTAAAGTTTCTAAAAATAATACAATTTGATTAGCGTTAAACTCCGAAACATCGGAGGATTGGAAACTTGCTAATAATTGATCCTTAGATAAACCGTCATTTGCAGCATTGATCCATTTATTGGCCAATGAATAAACGTTGTCAGCTAAAGTAGTATCGAATTTCTGTACGGGTGGCATACCTGGTTTAAATAACCAAGTTTCCCAATCGACAGAATCTAAAACTTCTTTCTTATTTGGATAAAACGCATATAAAGTATCTAAGAATTCAAAAGTATCTAATGATTTCTTACTATATTTCTTGAAATAATGTTTAATGAAAGGGTCGAATTCTTTGATACCGCCTAATTTATTCTCTAAATAGAATAATAAATTAAACCCCTTTTCATAAGGTACCGAAGAGAAAGCTTCATCTGGATCGGTACCATCATTTAGGCATTGAACTAAAGTTGAGAATCTATCCGGATTACTCATTGAATCAATTGAATTTTTCAAATCTGTTAAACCAATTAATGCACTAAAATGTCTCATCGATTCACCATGCAATTTCCCAACAATTCTACGTTCCAAATAAACTGTCCAACCTTCATTTAACCAAAAATGATTCCATGAACAATTTGTAACTAAATTCCCAGACCAAGAATGTGCCAATTCATGAGCAATGACATCGATATTTGATTTATCGTGAGCGATTAAAGTTGGTGTAGCAAATGTCATATTTGGTGATTCCATACCACCATACGGATAAGAATTAACATTAATTAAAATGTCATACGTACCCCATTCGTATGGGAAAATGATAGATTCTGCAGTCTTGATAAAATTTTCGACATCACCGTCAAACTCCCATTGTGCATCCTTTAAACGGAATGGTTCAGTATAAACTGTTGATCTTGGGCCAATTGAAGCACTAACTAAATCACCGGAGGCAATACCAACTAAATAAGCAGGGATAGGAATCTTTTGTTCAAATTGATATAGACCATCAGTTTTTGAATCAGCTGAGATACCAGAGAAGACAACAGGTAAAGGAGATCTGATATTTGCAGTAAATGTACTCTTAACAGATGGGGTATCGAATGCAGGGAATAAAGATCTTGCATGAATAGCTTCTAATTGGGAGAACACATAAGGCTTACCACTTGTTTGTTTTGGTGATAACCATTGTAATGCAGTACATTTTTCAGTTGTTTCAAAATTCAATTTTAATTGGAAATCAGGTTTTGATAATGTTGGTGTATCAATAATTAATTTTGAACCTAATGGTTCAACGCGATCTTTCAAATGGAATGAATCATTTGCAATGCCGTCAATATCAATTGATTTAATCACTAGATGAGAAGTATCTAAATGAATTGAATCTGTATTATTTAAACGTGTTAAATCATAGATAACGTTACCAATAATTTTCTTTGAATCAAAATTAATATCTAAATTCAAAGTGGTATGATTAAGGGTAAAATCTTTGTAATTGGACAAAGTTGAATAATCAAATTCAGGAGACTGTTTAGGTCTACGAGACTCAATCGCATTTGGTAATGACATTTTAATCAACTTAATATCTGATGAAGTGTGTATATTTGTAGTGGATCTAAATAAAATTCTTTTGAAAGGGTTAAAAGATGTTTTAAACATAGCAATTAAAGTAACAATTACTAAAGGAGAATAATAAAGAACTGAATCCCATGTAATAGAAATCATTGACCATACATTCAAGATGGAAGTAGTTGCAGATTGTACAAAATTTCCCAGAAGATGCTAATTGAACAAATAAAAATTTGACACATTTTTTTTCACTCACCCAGTAATTGCCAGCCCTTTTCTTACAGCAACAGAATCTGTTTGGTTTGCGCGTTCGGTCTCGGTTTCCCCGTAACCGCTGGGTGTTCATTAGAAGAGATATATATATGTACATATACCACATTATGTAGATTACAGCAGGATGCTATGTTATATACCAGGAACATACCCATCGGATCAGTTTGGATACCACGCTGTTGTTGGTGAACACAGAACCTTGTCCTTGTCCGAATATTGAATATATGGTGAAATATCTCGCTAGAGGTCTAATCTCTATGGATAATTGTACCATAGCTCTCACCAACAGAATTAATAGTATTAAGCCTGTTGTAATCATTATAAACCATATAATAAAATCTTGTCTTATAGGCCATTGTTTGACCTCCTGCCTCTTCCCAGTGACAAACCTCTGATTCATTTTGAATACGTTATACCATTTTTGATTGTATCGTATCTTTCTTCTATTAGCAATCACCGATTTATCTTTATCCTTACCTGTTTGTTTCTTGATGAAATGACGACGTCGCAAGAACGGTATTGAATACTTACTGTCATTATCATACTGTACCATTGCACTAACCATCCATATATATATGTAGATGTATATGTACACTATTAAACTGGCAACCTAGATCTGTATTGCAACAGCGGATGTTCATATGCAATGTGCAGATATCCTTTATAAAGTTGTCTGAACCTACTGTCCCATCTGCAGTCACTTCCCACGACATACTAAGTTCCAGCAGCAAACAGATTTTCTTCCTCTATCTTTCTGCTCCCCTCTGTGTCGCCCGGTGAAAGAGGATCGCTGACTCTCCGCTAATTAATTACCCACTCACCGCAGTGAGGGAATGTTTAATTTAACATGGTAACAAACAGACAGAGAGTTGATGCAAATGAACAAGTGAATGGAACAAACAAATATATATATATATATGTATTTAACAATAGATCTATTGTTTCTCAGTTTGTAATACGTAATTAGATTGTATTCGCATTGCTTTATACTACACAACTTCATTCTCTACCGTGATAATATCCCAGCACTTTGCATTACATTAACAAATATATAATAACACAAGTGATATTTCCCCTTCTACTATAATTTAAGAAATCTCACATTTTAAAACTTACTGAGAGAACATAACAAGACATTTCTTTTTAAATATTCATATCAACACATACATTTAACCAATAATGTCACAACATAATACAATGACTTCAAATGTATCTGATATGATATCACAACAAAGATCGAATTTACAACATTTACAAAATTTACAACAACATACAAGAAGTATGACTTCTACGGATTACTCGACATACTATAATATGCAACAGCAACAACAACTGCAACAACAAGCTGCTGCTGCACAACAAGCACAAACCCAAGCTAGTCAACAACAAGTTGCTTTGGCTCAAGCCCAAGCTCAAGCCCAACTAGCTGCTCAGCAACAACAGATGAAGATACCTCCCTCAAGCCCTAATCCGTTATTGTCTATGACTTCAGAGGCAACTACTCAAAGTACATTACTCCCACAAATGATAGCACAACAGCAACAAGCAGCTGCAGCTCAACAACAACAACAACAGCAGCAACAGGCACATTCACAGCAGTTACAACAAGGTAGAAACTCATTAACTAACACCTCAATCAAATCAAAGACAAGAAATGCTATTCAGGATCCAAGATCTCCTCTCGTGGTACTAATACCTACTTCAGCTCAACCAACAGACATTCTAGCAGCAAGATTCGCAGCATGGAGAAATATAATTAGATCCATATTAACATATTTAACAGAGACTGCATCAATTCAGGATGAAATTGTAAGACAACAACTACGTTTGTCTCATGCGATTCAATTTCCTTTTTTCTCTGTTGAGAATCAATCACAACCAAGTTCAACTGAGGATAAAAATGTTCAGAAATTTTTCTTACCATTAGGTAATGGTTCAATTCAGGATTTACCTACTATTTTAAATCAGTATCATGGTACGTTGGCATCTGCAGCATCACGAACCTCTAAAGAATTAACTAATGAAGTCATACCAAGATTAGAAGATTTAAGAAGAGATTTATTAGTGAAAATCAAAGAAATTAAATCACTACAATCAGATTTTAAAAATTCTTGTGCTAAAGAATTACAAGAAACGAGACAGGATATGAAACAATTTGTTGAATCATTAAAGGAGACAAGATATAATGGTACACCAAAACAAGATCCATTTCTAACTAAAATTATCTTAGATAAACAAATTAAAAAACAACTAATTGAAGAAAATTTCTTACATGAAGCATTTGATAATTTACAAACATCGGGTGCAGAATTAGAGAAAGTTGTCGTAATGGAGATACAGAACGCATTAACCATATATGCTAGATTATTAGGACAAGAATCACAATTGGTATTTGATATATTGATATCGAAATTGGATGTCGGCTTTTTCAATAAGGATCCACAATTTGAATGGGAAAATTTCATCGCTAGAGACGATAATTTCATTTCACCAAATTTACCAATGAGGAAATTGAAAGAAATCGTTTATAAATATCAAAATGATCCAATGACTTATGAAATTCATTCAGGTTATTTAGAAAGAAGATCAAAATTTTTAAAATCTTATTCAAAGGGCTTCTATGTATTAACTCCGAATTTTCTTCATGAATTTAAAACTGCAGATAGGAAAAAGGATTTAATTCCAGTAATGTCACTAGCGTTAAATGAGTGTACCGTTGCTGAACATTCCAAAAAAGGTTCTTCTGAAAACAAATTAGTATTACATGCCAAACAGAATGGCCTCTTACATAAGGGTCATAATTGGGTCTTTAAAACAGATTCTTATGAATCGATGATGACATGGTTTGATAATTTGAAAATTTTCACGAGTTTTACATCTTCAACTGATAAGTTGAAATATATTATCGAGAAATTTAATCTAGACACCGACAAGAAATCAAAAACAACTCCAAGTTCACCATCATTAAATTCTCCAAGTGCAACTGCTACACTAACCAAGCATAGAAGTCAAACACAAGGCCAAGATTCTCGTGAAACATCAACTAATTTAAATGGTAATAATCATATGGTTGAAACATCAACAAATATTGATAATGACGAAAATATTACATTACCAAACTCAACACCAAAATTAGACAATGCAACTAATACAAATACAACATCATCAATTCCAGACACTGATGATTCACAAATTAGAGATAATTTACCAAATTTTTATATTGAAACTGTACATCCAGGAAATAAATAACAAAAAGTATGATACTATCTCTATATGTAACATTAAATATATTCTTTATTATTACTATTATTATTTTATTTAAAAAAAACAATACACAATATTTCAATGCATAAAATTAATGCAATACTTTAGACAAAACAATATCAATCCATTTACCATCGAATTTATTATCTGAAAATTTAGTTAATGCAATACGAATTGCAATATCTGATAATTTCTTCTTATCTGCATCATTTAAATAACTGACTTCCTTTAATGCATCACATAACGTACCAAATCCCAATATACTATGTGTCTCCTTATAATCTGGATCGCTTGGATCCAAGAAGAAGAAACCAACATTATCAATAACAATATCAAATAAGGGACCAGCACTGCCATGAACAATTGGAATTAAACCACCAGCAATATATTCAACAACAGCAATACCGAAATGTTCATTCCACATTGCATTGATACCATACGTCGAGGTCCATAACATTTTCTTAATATCATCATATGGTAAATCTGTCATGATTTCAAAATGTTCCTGTGGGATCTTCAAATGATCTAATGCGTAATGTTTCAATTCTTCAACGTATTCTCTATCAGCATCTGATCTTGTTGATCCAATAAAGATTAATTTAGGGATATCGTCATACGCAGCACTTTTCAAATACTTGGAGTATTCTTTAATGATTAAACGATGTCTCTTTTCTGGTCTAAATTGTGCTAAGACTACAGCTTGATTCTTTCTTACTAGCGGCTCCGATGATTCCTTTTCATAATTGACTAATTTTTCAGTGGAACAAGGTGGGAATATAACATGACTCTTACATTGTTTCCATATTCTTGTGATATGATCATTGGTCCAACTTGAGTTAGTTGTGGCAATAGTAATGTAGTTACCTATATGTTGATAATATTTCATAAATAGTCTCCAGTAAATCTGTTTCCCCAGGGTCCTAATTGTTCTTTTCTGGTGTGATAACTTATTTAACATATCACTTGAAATTACTGGGAAATGAGTGTATGTAACAATTGGAATTCTTAGTAGATGCCATACCCATGGATACCCGAATGGATAACCCATTGTGTCACACCAAATATCAGGAGGGCATTTTAAGATAGCTTCAATTGTCAATATAATCGAACCCAATGCTTGTCCTATCAGAGTGAAATGTGGCCACGTTTCACTATCAACCAAATATCTATATTTCAAAAATATAAAACATATCCTTGAGACATCAAATTGATAATCAAATCGTTTTTGAACATTTTCAAGAATTTCAGATCCTGTAGAATCACAATCACCAGTATATATCACAACAATAATATTCGGATCGAATGCTAATGTAGTCTCAACAGCTTTCCATAGTACTTTCTCCCCACCACCCCCTGCGTTACAAAATGGATGGAAATAACCAAATAATGTCCTCTTTGGTACGGTATCACTCTTTAAGGATTCCTTCATATGTTCTAGTTCCTTGGTATCATTTAACATCTTGTCAATCAAATCACTGTTCTTCTCATTACTAAAATTACGTACATCTAATGCTCTTAACAGTAATTGTCTCCTAACTGAACCTAATTTCCACCAAGAGAATAGTTTCTTAGGAATTGAACCTTTATTAATCGCTTTAATAAGCTTATCTTTGTAGTGGTTCGGTGGTTTCATTAACGTTCTATTCACCGATTGTAGTCTCAAATAGACGAGACTGAAAGTGACTAGGCATTGTGCTAGTGCGATGGTAAGTAGACTGACCATACTGTGCTTACTTTGATACGATCATGCGTGATAATAATATATATATCTTATTTTATATCGTATTATTTATATAAAAGTGAACTTTTTCAATCATTGATTGCGAGTTGCAAAGGAGCTGGTTAGCGTTTCGGGGGGCGATGACAGCGCAACGGGTTTTACAAATGGTGATTCCGAAAATAATTTGATGGATGACACATTATTGTTTATAAGAATACCACATGTTTGGACAACTGGTGGGGTCGAATAGTTACTCAGTGTGTTACCATACCATACAAACGATGAACAACACAGGACAGGATAACAATAACGAGGAAAGCCGGATCAAACAAGTGCCGGCAAGCCTAAGAGCCACACTTCAGATTCCCTCGGAGTCTCACTATTTCCAACGAAGACCAGCTAGTGATACACCAAATGGAAGCACAGTTCAGACACCTACAGGTAACGATACATCTACTCCATCACCTATAAACAGTAATATATATATCAATACCGGTAGTGGGACTCATACTGTGGAGACATCCCCTTCTATCGTGATAGACACGACTGTCTCGAGACCAAATTCAATGTCAAAGAAGAAACGTACCCCTACGACACTAGATATCCCAGGATTAACTAAATCCAAGAGTTCCCCGAATGGACTAATCTCTAGAAACGATCATGGTTCGAAGCTAGTTATTATTATGGTGGGGATCCCAGCGACAGGTAAGTCATTCATCACAAAGAAATTGTCTAGATATTTGAATTATTCGATGTATCATTGTAAAGTGTTTAATGTAGGAAATACAAGAAGAAAATACACTAAGGAACACTCCCTAGGTGAACAAGATTCCAAATTTTTCGATCCTAATGATGCCGCTAGCATTAAATTGAGGGATCAATGGGCATTAGATACGTTGGATGAATTACTAGATTATTTATTGAACGGCAATGGATCAGTAGCGATATTTGATGCAACAAATACAACAAGGGAGAGAAGACATACCGTGTATGAAAGGATCCGTGAACGCAACGATCAACTCAAAATTCTTTTCTTGGAATCGATATGTACTGATAGACATATGATCGATAAAAATATTCAACTGAAATTGTTTGGTCCAGATTATAAAGGTAAAGACCCCGACGAATCTTTGAATGATTTTAAACAAAGATTGGAAAATTATGATACTGTTTATGAACCAATGGATGATTCCGAGGGGTACCCGTACATCAAGATGATTAACGTTGGTACAAAATTAATATCACATCGAATTAAAGGGTTTCTAGCATCACTAACAATGTATTATTTGTTAAATTTTAATCTGTCGGAAAGACAGATATGGATCACAAGAAGTGGAGAATTTCAGGATAATGTCGAAGGTAAAATTGGTGGAGATACGTCCTTAACTGAACGTGGCCAGAAATATGCTCATGCTTTAACCAAATTCATCGGTAAGCAACGATTAATGTTTGAGGAAAGGCTTACTAAGGAGTCTGAAACTGTAACATCTACTGATGAAAGGTCTTTCTTCATATGGACTAGTATGTTAAAACGATCTATTGAATCTGCACAGTATTTCGATGAAAATGAATACCCAACAAAACAAATGAAGATGTTGGATGAAATTAACGGGGGAGATATAGATGGTTTAACATTCGAACAGTTCAAACAAAAATATCCTCAGGAATATGATGATAGACAACATGATAAATTGTTGTATAGGTATCCTGGAAGTGGTGGAGAATCATATATGGATGTAAGTAATAGACTCCGTAGTGTGATTACAGAGATGGAGCGGTTAGAAGATGACATTCTATTAATAACGCACCACGTTGTTGCAAGAATTCTGCTTGGGTATTTCATGAATTTACGATTGGAAGTTGTAACTGATCTGGATATTCCATTGCATACAGTATATTGTCTAGAACCCAAACCACAGGGAATAACATGGAGTCTGTACGAGTACGATGAGGCCAACGATACATTCAACAAAGTGCCGAAGTCCGAATTAAACATATCAAGAATCAAAGAGATCGGTCTAG
>JAXQGP010000533.1:0-15636 GCA_037040125.1 Kazachstania sp. M6911
CTGTATATTAATTGTATAATAAAATAGGTAACAATGAATCAAAATATTACTAAAACAAATGCTCAACCTGTTAGAAATGACGATTTCTATCATATAGATTATATTATTCATTTATATCCTTGTTTTTATAATGTTGTTTCAAAGAACGATTAGTTTGAAATACTGTTGTATTATTTGATTCTTTCTCCAGCTTAAATTAATCTTAAAAGTACAAACTAGAAGGGAGAGGTAGTATTATAGATGCCCATTATTGATTATAGTATTTGAGACTACTGATTACTAAAAATGGAGAATATTTCTTTTAGTTAAAGGCAAAGAGATAATTGGAATATAAAGTTTAGTGTTAAGAGTATTTATAAAAGTAGTATCTTCCGAATCTGTAAATTTATATTTTTGATAAAAAGTACCGTTATAACCAAATTTTTAAAGCTATAACAAAATTACTATAATCTTAATCCTAATATTCTAAAGAGTCTTCTCAGCGCTCTTCCGAATACGGACCGCACTGTATGTTCTAGATAACGAATTCAGTGAATTCAACTAGTCATTAAAATTACACTGTTTAGAATTAATAAGTGAATGTTTCAATTATTTTGGAAATAACCTTGGATCTATCTGAAGGTGATCTAACTGGCATTAAAAAAATGGTAATATCATAAAAATGTTATATGAAAAAGAGATGTGCAATATGTTTATCTTAAAAAAATAAACGAAACTCATCGACGTTCCGTGGGAAAATGATGAACTACTAAGAAATATCTAGGATATGTTTATTCATTAATATCAGACTTAAGTAAACTATCTATTCTTAACGAGTTTCTCTGATTTGGGAGGTTGTGTAGTGAATTATTAAAGCGTCTCAAATAGTGTTAATGCAAATAATGGTTCTACCGTTAGAACTCAAACTTCGAAGATAAAGGTAATTTCAATTAATGATTAATGTCTCTTATTGTTAGTGTTATATACCTAATTTCTACTTCACTGAGTAACATTTACCTTTCTATTTTTATAATTTCTGCACTAGAATTTATATACATCTAGATATCTGTTGGGGCAACAAATGGTACCGATATACTTTAGAAACACTATAAAGTGACCCGCTGGTTACAAAATGCGATTACTGTTGCTACACTATAACATTTGTGCGGCCGATGCTCTGGGAAAATTATCTTTACCATTAACAAAGGTGAAAGACGCACAATACTTTTTGTCCATTTTTGCAACGAAGAGATCGTTGGTGCCTACGATCCAGTGGATGTTAAACCAAGGTAAGACAATGTCATATTTGTAAACAAAGGAACGTATTGACACAAAGTCATCCTGAGAACATTAATTCATCTATTATAGTTTCTATTGATTCGAATCTTACATTGAATCTATAATTATACTATTTCTGACGAATACATTATAAGATTAAAGACACTTACTTTGAACCCCTATTACAAATGTTAATTCCAGATATTCCTGCACCATCTACTAGTAAATTATATTTTTTGAAAGAAGTCTATTATGGATTTAGACCAAATACCCCCAATTTTACTCCTAATGATTATCCTGATTTAACCAATAAGACAGCTATAATTACTGGTTGTAATACGGGTATTGGTAAATATGCACTTGAACTACTATATCAAAAAAATTGTCATGTTATTGGTGTCGTAAGAACATCAGAGAAGGGAGAACAAGCTAAAAGAGAAATTTTGGAAAGAAACCCTGAAAGTAAAGGTAAGATTGATGTTGTAGGTGAATGCGATTTCTTAGATTTAAATAAAGTTGTTAAAGCTGGTAAAAAAATTGATGAGATTTTAAATCAATCGGATTGCAATCCATTAAATATTGTAATCCATAATGCTGGATTAACATGGTTGGTTGCTCCAAACAGTGCTAAATCTTCTGAACAAGGATATGAATCGATGTATCAAACTAATGTTTTAGGTCCACAATTATTACAACATTATATTGATCCACATTTATTAAAAGATGATGATAAAGCTTTAAAGAGACTTGTTTGGGTCAGTTCTGCTGCACATTTTTTCACTCCTGAGCCATATGGTATATATTGGGATGATCCAGGCTTTAGAGAGACATCAGTTGAGAAACGTCCAACAGGTATGAATCTATATGGTCAATCAAAAACATATAACATTTATCAAGCTCAAGCATGGTATGATGAACATAAAGAACAAGCTGATAAAATTGGTTGTGTATCTGTATCATGTTACCCAGGTAATTTAAGTACAGATATGTCTAGAGCATGGTGGCCACCATTTGTTACTGCAGCAAAATTAGTTGTATGGGATGGTGTATATGGTGCATATTCCGAATTATATGGTGCATTATCACCTGATCTAACAATAAAAGATTCTGGTTCATATATTGTACCATTTGGTGAAATTCATGATCCTAGAGAAGATGTTAAAGCTGGTTTAACTAATGGTATCTCAACACATATTTGGAAATTTTGCGAGGAACAA
The DNA here is from genome assembly GCA_037040125.1 of Kazachstania sp. M6911. Lineage (NCBI taxonomy): Eukaryota > Fungi > Ascomycota > Saccharomycetes > Saccharomycetales > Saccharomycetaceae > Kazachstania > Kazachstania sp. M6911. Next base: position 2,475 of record JAXQGP010000533.1, read on the forward strand.
ATATCAGAATATTTACCATAGAACAAAATAAATGTCAACAAAAAAAATAATTAAGTGAGTATGTATAAGATTTCCTTTATAGACGGCAAATTAAAAATAATATAAATTAATTCAATTGAATCAAATTGTTGACTTCGTTACCCCAGCAACAGTAATTAAAAGGGGAATACCCAAATTATTTAATCGAACGCAATGGAGAATGAAAGAAAAAAGAAATAAAACAAGGAGATCAATAGAAGACAGCTATGACTTTCTGTTGTCCTGTGATATCTGTTGAAACAAATCTGAATATGACAGGTCATTGCTAATCTCTATTGTTGACAGTTTGTGCTGTCACATAAAGGTTAACTTATATCCGCGGCCGAAAAATGTCTCCTAGGTAAAAAGGTTCTTTTAATAATTTTTGAAAGAAAGGAAAAAATGAAAAAATGTTGGCCGATTCAATTTCCGTGCATCAATCACTACAAATTCCTGACTGCTTTATTAGATAATGATGAAAACATAAACCACGAACCAAATGTCTCGATTCCATCAGTTTCTATAACATTCGTTCTCAGCGGGTTCGGTTCCGCGCCTTGTATTCTCCGTTGAATTCGGCCGTGAGTTTTCGGAGAAAGATAATCATTCCTTTTTCTTCCTATGTCATTTCCTACAACTTACCTACCAGAGAGGGAGAGAACCTATCAATTATCTTTTTTTATTTATTTCGCTCTTGAAAGTCGGAGTTAAATGAATTTTAAAAATAAAATCAAAAAAAAATTCAACAGGGCATCCCTCATTTGTTCACTGAAAATAACTTCAGAGTTATTGGCACTGTATTGGCGGAGCGAGATTCTCTTAAATATGTTGATAAAATTTTAGAGGGGCTCAGAGGCAGATTGAAGAAACTGATAGACACGTTTTGCCTAATATGTAATGTACCCTACGTAATTTTATTGTAACAATATCTTCAGGACACTGTTTCGCTCATTTTACGTAATCAATGAATTTTAATCACATAGATATATATAATAAAATCATTACATTTTTTAAGATACTTTGAATGATATGATATATAAAGAACGCATCATTCCAAGAAAGACAACTATACCTTGTAAAAAGTTTTTCTAATTGATTTTTGTTCTCCTGAAATAAAAATCAATTCGTTAATAATAAATACTATAATAATCTTATTGTATTTGAATTAATAAAGATAAAAAACCGAATACTGATTTCATCCTTATTACTAAAGAAAAAATTTGCTTCCTCTAAAAATGAATTGTTTTAATACTAATACTTTACCAACTTGTTTAAAAACAGATTCTCGTGAAGAATTCTTTAATAAATTAGAAATCGAACAAGATGCAATGGTAATGCAATTTTTAAAAAAATCTACTTATGATAAATCTTATATTGCAAGACCAAGATCAAATCAATATAGATGTAACAAACGTCAAGATAATATAATGAATAATTCAAATTCTTTATTAATTAGATCTTCTTCACCAAGACCTAATAAGAGAAATTTATCAACATCACCAAGGAAAAATATTAATTCTACAAATAAATTAAATAATTTAAAGAAGGATCAATCAAGACCAATTTCAATTACTTCTAATACAATTTATCCAGTAGGTACTAAGTAAAAAAAAAGTTATACCAAAATAACTCCAAAAATAAACATTAGCATTTCTTAATATTATATTCCTTACGAAAAAAAATACATACATACACATTGCGTTTTAGAAAAGTAACATACAAAAAAAAGTTTAAAACTGACATAAAAAAATTCAAAAAACATATAGCAAAAAAGAAAAAACATACAAAACAAATTTTCAATATCATATAAAACTGAATGTTTCTGATCGTATTTAGCCTAACTTACTTATTCTCTTTTATGACATGTTCTTACTTTATGTTTACAATGAATAACATCACTTGAAATCATTGCAGGACCAACTCTTTCAAGTAATTAGTTTCATTATCCAATTTTTTTTAAAAAACCTTTGGTAATTTTAAAAGATTGACTTATAGAAGCCACATAACTATACATATTTACATAAATATATTTATTTAAATAATCTCACATCAATATATTATCCACATTTTTTTTTAGAGAACCATTCAAAAGTAATATTAAACTTATATATCTTTGATTGCTCATACATATTTTTAACTTGCTAATTATTGTTATTATTATTATATACAAATTTTATAAAAAATTATACCTTATTGAATTTTATCTCTGTCATTCATTATAGTAAAGAAATTAGACCAATAGCTAATAAACCAGACCCGAAACCTGTGCTGACAAGGATATTATTTGAAGCCGCATTATTTTCAGCGATAGAAACGGAAGCAGACTGAGAAGAAGTGGATGAAGAAGAAGAAAATCCTGAGTTGTTATTACCAGTGGATGAACTACCAGATACTTTAACAGTGGAAACAGTAGTAGATTCAACAGAATGATTATTTTTAGAAGAAGTTGAACTGGATTCATTAGATTCTGCACCGATATTCTTAGCGGCCGTACCAGAAAGGGTAGTAATACCTATTGTAGTTGTAGAACCAATGGTAGCCATTTCAGTAGTTATGGAGTCAGTATCATCAGCAGTGGTAGTTTCACCGTTGGAAATAGTAGTAGAAGTGGTAGTAGCAGTAGTAGTTTTGCTGTTGGCACCAGTTTCAACTGTTTCTTCAGAATCACAAGGAATTGTAGTAGTGTATGTGTAATATTCAGTGGTGGTCTCATCAGTGTATGTAGAAATACCTACAACAGTAGATACACTTTTAGAAGTAGTTTTAGATTTAGTGCACTCATCGCATGTTGTTAATGTTTCAGTAGTATTAGAAACCTCTGTTACCGTAGCAACACCTGCATCGGAACTAGTTTCATCACAAACAACGGTTGTAATTGTTGTAGACAAACCGCTACAATCGGTGGTCACATACGTAACTGTAGAACTTTTAACAATCGTAGTTGTAGATGAATGACCAGTTGCATTGTTGGATGGTTGAGATGTAATACTGGAAGAACTTTCATATTGAGATGCAATACTAGAGGAACTTTCATATTTAGATGATGTTGTATTGTTATTTGTAGAAGATAAGACTACATCAATAGAGCTACCAGCAGAGCTACTGTTAACAGTAGATGCAATTGGAATGGAAGAAGAAGAGATGGAAACGGGGGTAGAAGCTGCATCAGCATCGACACCAGATGATGCATATGAGCTAGACGCAATTTTACTACCAGAACTGGTAGAAGAAATTACGGAACTAGTGACTGGTGCAAATGAAGAACTTATAATCGCTTCACTCGATGATGTAGCTACTTGTTCAACAGAAGAAGAAACAGCAGAGCTTTCATCGACGATGGCACTGGAGGAAGATCGAATAGTAGATATAACAGCACTACTTGTGGTCGGAATATCTGCTCTAGCATCTGTATTAGTACTTGAAATACTGGAACTTGAGGCAGATGATGTTTCTATAGCAGAAGAAGTAGTTACCGGAGTAGAACTGGATGACTCAATGACAGGAACTGCTGAAGATAGAATAGTAGTAGTCTCACTCGAAGATGTTAAATATGATAGGAGGACAGATGATAATATTGAGCTTTCTAAACTAGAAGTAACAACAGAAGTTGTTGGAACTGAAGATGTAGTTTCAGAAGTTGTAGAAGACGTGGTAGGAACTACAACTGGAGTAGTTGAAGTAGTCGAAGTAGTTGAAGTAGTAGTAACCGAAGTGGTAGTTGTTGTCTTTGAAGAACTGGAACCCATTTTTTAAGTTATTATTTGTTTGTATGCCTATATCGTTATCTTGGAGCTACCACTTAAAAAAACGATTAAAAGAGGGGCATTTGAAATAGCACAAAGAAAATGATAAAAGAGTTTCCTGTTCGATTCAATTTTTTCAAAATTCATTATACTTATATATAAAATATTAATTTAAGATGTTCTTTTCACTGTTGTAGATGCCATACATCAGTGTTCACTCATAAATCATTGTATTGACTTGTGTTTTGTGACAGTTTCTGAGTTGAATGCAGGTAAAGAAAAGTGGTAGAACAACTTTCACATTCACATATGGAATTTGTGCAGTTAAAAACAATTCATGTAGCTCCATGACCTTATGCTTGACCGTTACTCATAACAGCATTTTTTTCTTTTATCATTTACAAACGAAGTTGATATCTTAATAGATGTTGTAGCTTTACCAAAACAGAAAACAACAACAATAGGGAATTATAGTTATTTTCGATTCCCAGATTTCTAAGATATTAGTCGAACGATTAAGACAGGCTGTACACTAATATCCGATTAAACATTCACTTTGTTTCTTTGAAGGTATAGTGGCTTAAACGCATGAAACTGGAATCATATACTAGTCAATACAATTTTATAAGAAAATCACGAATTGTATTGAGATCATCCCCTTACGACAATGTAGATCAGTCAAACTACGAATCTTCTTAATATCTCTTGCTGTCTTCAATTATTGCATCACTGATTCAGAATCTGGAATCACAAATGAGCAGAGAAATAAGGGAAGTGACAGGCACCATTAAAATTGGCTTAGAAATGCTGTCAAAAATTGTTCAAATTTTAGATTTTCGAGAAAGGGAAGGAAAGTGCTCATCGCGAAACATTTAACCGCATCTCGAATCTTGAACAAATTCACCTCTGGTCAGAAATTCCCGTACAATAAAGAACGAAAATGATCGTTTATGCGCAAAGTCATTTTAAACCATTCTCTTTCCTACTCAAACGACGACGAACGAAAAATTTTCTTTTTCAATTGGACAGATTCAGTCTACTATTCTACAAAGCGGCTAGTGCATCTCGTTCCAGGAACATTCGATGTGTATAAGTTACTCCTCTGTATTCCTTACGGACGTTGGAATGCTATGTGATTCCAACTATAAGTTTATGAGGTGTCTCTTGTTCTTCTGCGAGTGTACCTTATTGTACCTAGATGTGATCATTCAGTCGAGTAAAGAAAGAAATGACATATCACATGTTTTGTGAACCGACTATATTTACGCAGTTCTAGCCGGTTTTCTATGGGTTTGTTCCTTCATGATCAGTTTCATTTTCCAAAGCAAATGATATAAAATGCCATTTTGTCGCCATTTTCTAGGTGAATCGTTTATTTCATGTTTTTTTACTCTTTCCTGATTGATCTCTGACATATTTCTGTGAACACCATCTAAACGAACCATCATTAACGTTTGTGCTTCATTGCTCTCCAGAACAGCAGTTATTCCTCTAGTTTTGAAGGCTTGGCATTTTACTTTATTTTGTATCCTTTACCTAACATTTAGTGGTTTCTCAGAATGACGTTCATTCTAACTAATAAACCTCTCAAAATTAAAATATTTCCTCTACACCCAACTTTTATTGAAGTTCTTCATTTTTTGTGCTATAGTTCAATAGCTAGAAAAATGAGAAAATATAACAATAAATGTTTTGATACATTCAGTGAGAGGTTATAATTATCAGCGTAAACAAAAATTACTGTCTCACAACTATTGCCGACAAACAGAATAGTTTTAACTTTATACCTTTCTCTTTCTGGGAAGGTAAAAAAAATAATAATACTTGGTATGATTATCGTATAATGGTTGTTTTGTGCTTTTTTATTATTTTAATTACCTAGTTGGGAAATATTTTACTGAAACTACATATTATGAATACTTCACATTTCGTGTTTTGAGAAAAAGAGAAGCGTCAAACACTGCGTATTAAGCTGTTCAAAACTAAATTTGAATCAGTTTACTTGTAAAACTTGCGAAAGGTATATACTAATGAGAGTGGTATCAAGTGGTGTACGAAAGATTCCAGTAATCACAAACAAAATCCCTGATAGTGAAAAAGGGAAACCTTTTCTATCTATTTCAATTTACTTATTAAAATAATATTCCAAAAGGAAGTACTAATATGACCAAAAATATTATTGAAGATTATCAATGAATGAACGACTTCAATTAAAAACAAAAAAATTAATTGTAAAAATGTGTTTAAACCTTTTATTTATAAAGAGGAGGATGCGACAACATTAATCAACTGTGGGAGTAATGAATTGCTTTTGCAGAAAAAAAAATCAGACAAGCTGAATAAAAAAACGAACAAAAGCAATCTAAGAATCTCACCGCAAGATGATATTATAAAGTAATGTTACGCAGTATATAAAATATTTTGTAATAAGAAAAAGCAGATTATCCATATTCATGCTGGTAATCCCAATCTCTTGAAAGTACCCTCATCTCTACATTTTTCTTGATGAATAGCCATCAACCTCTGGGCTTCTAATGGATCAGAGACTTCTTCTGGTTCTGCCCAGGATAAAAATTCATTAGTGTAATTAGCTACATAATCTGGTGGTAGAATTTCCAATCTTTTACCATAAGCAGTAACCTTTCTCCAATCACGATGAACATTAAATAATGATTCAGAGAAATAAGCGTAGCATCTTTGAAACTGTTTAAAGGATAATTCATTATCTAATTGAGGTTTAAAGTTAACATATTCTTTCCATGCTGTAATTGGATCATTTAAAACATAATCAGTAGCCTTCTTAATTGCCATTAAGAATTTCTTAACCTTTTCTGGATTTTGTTTCAAAAATTCATCATTACAAATGTAAAGAATAGTACAGAAACAACAACAACCAAGACAAGCAAGCTTATCAATTCTAAGCATTTTAGCATCCGTAGCTGGTAATCCTTTTTTCTTTAAATATTCCTCTAATTCAACTTGTTGCATACATTCAATACCTACACCAGCATCGATCTTTCCTTCGATAATATATTTAGCAATATTCATACCGCATCTAACCGCAGTGTAATCATCAGGTTTCATTCCATAATGCTTTGTTAATTCATCAATTTGAATCTTACCGAATTCACCAACATAACCAATCCTTTTTCCTTTCAAAGACTGGAAATCTTCAGTAATACCGTTTCCCTTCAAGTAAAGAACACCAGTAAATGGTTCGTCCAGCAAAGAGGCAACTGAGGTAACAGGGAATCCACGAGCTTTAGCAGCTAAAGTATGGATCATAGCTTTCAGACCCATATCAACTTTACCAGAACCGATCAATTCAGTAACATCTGAGGGGTTAGAAGGTTCTAAAATAGCTAAATCTAATCCTTGTTCTTTGAAATAACCTTTTGTCTGAGCAAGAAATATTGCAATATGATAAGGAGCTGGTTGCCAATTTAACAGGAAAGTAACTTTTTCGGTTGACATTTTTTCTTTTGAATAATGACTTATTAACCGGATGGTCTCCTATGAAAAGAGTAATACAAGAATATATTATAAATGGAAGGAAAATAGAGTAATAAAATTCAACCAACTAATCCTTTTTATACCATTAGAATTGATTAAAATGGATAAGGAAATGTGAGTTATTAGATACAAGCATGTTCAGCTTCGACCCGTACATGAATAACATATCATTCTTCAATACGTACTACCTCACAAAATCGATCTCTTACAATACAACTTCTAAATATGACATAAAAACATGGCGTTATTGGGGTTCACAGTCAAATGTAACTGAAAGCCTCTTAGAATATTGAACACCACTATCTGCACGATAAAACTACTAACGATTTAAATTCATGTTAGAAAAATGTTGCAGTTAGTGCGTTCTGGCAGCCGCGACGGAGTTTTCACATTCGCATAACTGCATCCTGTCAAAAAACTTTAAATGCATAAACGTAACGAATCTTTATAACATAATATATTAGAAGTAGATATTTTATACAGTCATTAACCTTCACAAACGCTTGAAAGATACCAACAGATTTCATCAATCTAAGATAAATTACTAGAAAAAAACTGATTAAGCAATAACAAGGAGACGTCATACCCAATGACGTGGTTTGTTCTTCGTGTCGAAAGGATATGGAAATATCGGTTTGAATCATGGTAATAACATTTGGCGACAGCTATTAAAATGAAATTACACCGTTCTATTCTTTTCTTTAAGTGTTTTTATCCTCTACCAATTTACATAGCAAACGTGGGCAGGAAACAAGAAAAAAAGTACAAATATCCAATGAGAAATAACGTGAAGGGTTCTCCCTTGAATATTTTTGAATTCATAGATCGGAAAGGATAGGAAAAACAGAATAAAATTTAACTTATAGACACTCTAGAACAATTGCAGACAAAAATGCTGCTCTTTGACATCTCAAGAACAATAGCATGGCGTGAACGACATTAAACATTGAAGAAGATATTCTATATTGGTTAAGTATTAAGTTCTTTGAACAAAATAATATTTAGGGAATATAATCTAAATTTCTTCTAACGTTTCTCGTAATACATCTTGAGCCTTTTTAGCTAAGTTTCTTAAGATACTGATCGCAACATCATTTACGTCGTTCACTTGCGGAAATTCTGTGGATAATGTATTTGGTGTCGCAGTTCTTATAGTTCCAGTAAAAATATTTCTGTAAACTACCGGTTTTAGGGAAGATACCAGTAAATTATAAACATTCAAACATTGTTGACCATCATATATTGTATAAGAATCACTTCTTATGCCTTCATCTTCCAGATATTTATTCATTTTCGCTGCAATTACACCCCATTTTGAAATCTTCAAACCCGGTGAATCATTTATGACCTGATAAAAGAAGAATTTTTTTGATTCAAAGTTTAGACGTGACAAAATTTTCTCTTTATTGAATGAACTTTCCTGTGCAATTACCATCTCGACAATAGCATGGATACCGGTTACAATTGTTGAAATGATTGGAATTGCTAATTTTGAATGTACAATAAAGCATAATGCGAAAGATATTACGAAAATAATGGAAACAATTCGATTTCTTATATTAGAGCAATAACGATACCAAAAATATTTGAATTTTGAGTGATATACATATTTCGGCAGATATTTCGACAATAATTCTTCTTCCATATCATTTATCATTGAGGATTGGTAAGCAGGAAGACTGTCATCGGATACCTTTGGATTTTTTATTGGGACTTGTGGAGATTCCATCTTTGAAGGAATTAGAATTTTCTAGAATTTCTGGATTTTTATCGTTTGTACCTTTTGTATTTTTTCGAGATTTGAGAATTTTATTAGTTAATTAAGAAATGAAAAATTAAAAAATGAAGATAATATAGTGTATTAATGTTTTCTTTATAACGCAGTCGAATTGGTATCCTCGGCCACGAGAGTATGAGAATAATCGTAATATTAAGGATAATTCTTGAGGTCTCACAAAATTTCTATATATTATTTGCAACAATTTTTGTCAACATCCGAATTGCACTCGGAAAAACAACTGCAATAACATCCAAACAGCCTGCCGCCCATAAGCACTTTCGGATAAGAAATTTGGAGAATTTAAAGCCTCTGAGAATGGCGTAGCAACTCTTTCAGCTGTTAAATTTTACCATAAACACAGTAGGTTAACTATAACGACAAATGAAGCAATTCGGTTATTTAACAACTCGACTTCAATGTTATTCGATCTATTACTAATACCAGTAAAGATCCATCCAATTTAAAAAAAATACAAATGGATTAATATATACTTATCCACATTATGTGCTAAATGATGGTGTCGTGTAGGGCATCGCTTCAAGATTATATTACAGTTCACCAGAATTGTTCTGAACAAAGAATGCTGAAATTTGCATATATTATTCGGCAAATTTCGTAGTGTTATTAGACTGGAATTTCTCTAACATTGCGTGGATCATTATGATTGACAACTCCTAGGTAAAGGAGGTTCCTAATTCATTTTATCCCACTTCTCAGGAATACAATTTCTAAATTTAGTAATTAAAGGTACCGAAAATCTATATTATACTAAAAGCGCAATTTCTTGTATATCAAGTTCTGAGATTAATTCAGGCAAAATATATCATATTAACGATTTTAGGTTGATCAATAGATGTATCAAAAAAAATGGAAAAAGAAACGAGTATATATTGATAACATTTATTTATATAGCTATTTTAAAGATGAAATTCTTAGTATTTGATGGCATTCAAAAAGGAGAGGGAGTGAAAGAATTATTGAAGGAAAATCACGGAAAATATTCAGCGCCTACCTTCGGTGGTAATATCAGATAGAATATGTCGATACTTGGTGTCAAAAGGAAAATCTTTCCTAGATGTCTATTTTGTAATATTACCTCGTTTTATGCAATGTAATTGCTTAAGGTTATGAATCTCAATAAAAGAGTAACAGAAAATTTCAAAGAATACATTGAGAAATTTGTTAGCGGCTATGAAAGGCTTGTAATCCAAATGACTTTGGAAATTCTTGAGTTGAAAGACTTAGCTGAAAATATTGACAATAAAATAAAAGAAGATACAAAAATGAGGAGAACGTTAAAGCAGGACATTAGTAAACATTTCCAGTAGATACTTGAAACTACCGTCCTGAAATTATTATACCCGAAGTTTTCATTAGATGAATACTTTATTGCTGATGTCCGTAGACGTTCTCATACATACATTGCAACCGGTACTACCAATAATCGGAATGTTATTGCTATCAATTTCCAAGAAGAATACGTGGAGAAAGAAAGAATATCCTACGTAAACCCAATGGTTGCCTATGAGATAGTTAAAATTCCCCTTGTTAAGGAAACTGCAACTATTTATTTTTTCCCTTTCGTCTTTCAAAATATGCTTGTTCTTTGAGGATCCTACATCCTTTTTAAGAAACTTCGTAGGCTGCACAAGTTAGCATTTCAAAATCTGAGATCGAAATAATTGTCCGTTTATCCTTATTGTTGATGTGCAGGATTGTATACTGCATATCTTCTTTAGTCCCCCACGCTATTGTTGATTTATTAATCTAGGAACCCAATCGAATAAATTGCAGAGCAAAGTGCGAACAAAATTGTTCTTGCAACCCACGCATTTTGCGGAGAGAAAATGACAAAGCAGAATTGTTTTTTACGCCTGCGTATATATTGTGGTATTAATCGCATTATGATAATAATGAATGAATATGGATGACATCTATAATGACAATAAGGATGTTATAATACATCCATTGTGCAGTTTCAGTAATCCTTGCATGTTATTTAGTGCGTCTTTGAAATTTTAGGAAAAGGAATCAAAATTGATATTAAGAGACAATAAGCTGAGAAAACGATCAATAAAAGAAGTTAGCAGTTTTATTATCACCGTCGATGAAGGACCAGAAATGGATAAATAATAATTCCTCGATGCACAAAAGACATTACCTGCAGTTTTGAGCATAGCATAACTTTAGAAGAGAAGGAAGATAGTTTTTATTAAAATATTTTCTTTTCGTTAACTTGGTTTCCTTATTTATTATGAAACTTTTTCTTTGATTCGCTCACAAGAAGCTGCAGAAAATTGAAACAATAATAATGATGAACTGTGGATGCGCTTCTCTCAAGTGAAATACAGTGAACTTATGTGGTACTTTTTTATCTTCTAGAATACCTAATTTGTTCTTACTTGAGCTTTTTATTGTAGGAGTGTACCTTACATTCAACCCGCCTCTCTTATCAACTGGGAGTTCTTTTTAGTTCCTTAAGGGATATTCAAAGTTTAATCATCAAATGGGAATGTGGTACCTATTTCCATTCATTTGTATCATATCTACGCTCAATTTACTGCGTAATCGGGAAATATCTCTTCACATTTGAGAAGAGCAACATCCATGAGAGATGTTTCAATCGCTGTGAAGTATTATTCTTTTCTTTACTCTTCGCGTTCTAACTGTGAAAGGAATATTTAAACTAGGTAAGCAACCAGCTGACAGTTCGAATTTCGAAGGTATTAGTTCATTCCTTCATTAAATTATCACATAAACTGTTATTTCACTTTTTTAAATCCAATTTCTGTTGTGTCTGTTCTAAATTATCTAAGCACACGGGAAGGACTCACAGGATATGTACTATTTTGCAGCCATCTATTGACTCGAATTAAAGTTTATTTCAGTACTAATCTACGTTAAGTGTCTTTATATCTATTTTTATGTTGTCATTTTAAGGAAAACGAATCCTCAACTTTACTGACAATCAAGAAGAATTCCCTACAGGCAAATACTGCTTTAGCAAAATTTTTCTACTGGAGGTTTCGTTTCTTATTATCTGTTACGTCTTTGAATCCTTATTTTTTAGTTTGCTCTGTGATTAAACAAGTAGATCACTTCTGAAAGATTTTAATCAAAATTATGTTCACCTAAAAGGAATTAATTTCCTTCTAACTTGAAAAAAAAGATATGATTAAATTGACATATAAAACAGACTACATTTTATGATATGTCAATCAGAACAATGTAGTTTATGTCCTTTTTCTTCAGTCATAATTTTTGTCAAATGTAAATAGCTTACTATCCTTTGTTGTTACAAATTTTATAAATCCAACAACAAATACATTTTTTATTTCTACAATGAAGTACTCCAATCGATTTAGTAGTATATCTACTAATCGTTTATTCACATGCTTCTTTCTATTAGGTTCATTATTTTTTATAAAAGTAGCTAACGCTGCCGAAGGTTGTAAACCTCAATCGAAGGGTACACCAGGTTTTGACATGTCCCTATACCATTATATCTATGCCGATGTGAACGCCGGTCCAGGTTGGTGTTTTTCAAGTGAATACGAGAAACCAGAATTTCAACAAGGTGGTTACCAAACTTACGGTGGTGGGTTGTTTGGTACGGCGACAGGTATTTATGATGTTACCTTAGATATTCAATTGTATGATTTATGTACACCTACTCTTGGTACTTTACCTTCTAATTTCAATTATGGTGAAACGTTTACAATCTCTAATTTCACAATGCTATTAACCGGTTACTTCTTACCACAACAAACAGGCCAATATGTTTTTAATTTGGCTGCTGATGATTTAGCTTACTTATCGTTTGGTGCTGGTAATGCCTTTGAATGTTGCGACGAAGAAGGTACAGTTAGTGATCCTGAGGCTTTTGATTTGATTGTTCTTTGGAGAGCCGCAGATGACATGTCTGGATCTGTGACATACAACTTGGAAGCAGGTGTTTATTATCCACTTCGTCTATTATATGCTAATAGAGATTACCATGGTGCATTGAAATTAAGTTTCCAAGATCCAAGTGGTACCGTACATACTGATTTCACTGATCATATTTATCAATTCCCAGATGAACCTGAAGGTTGTCCAAATACAGTTC
>JAXQGP010000534.1:0-16945 GCA_037040125.1 Kazachstania sp. M6911
TGGAGAAGATGACGAGACTACTGATGGCACAAAGAAAAATAAGAAAGGTAAGAAAGAGGAAAATGAAGTTGACGAGGACGAATTACCTGAAGAACATCTAGAAGAAATGGAAATGTTCCCTGAAATTAATTGGAAGAAGATTAATAAAAAATACAGATGTATTCCATTTGATTGGTCATCTTTAAATATTGTCGCCGAATTATATTTAAAGTCACCATTAGGTGGTGCCAGTGGTATTAAGGCTATAAAAGCATATGCTCGTTGGATCGAGAAGCGTGAGAATCAAACGTTTTGGAATGATGTGGCAGATGATTCAGAGTACGATATGAGAAGAATAAAAAATAGTAGGTATGATGCGTTACCTTCTAGCGAGAAAGATAAATCATATACCTTACCAATTGATATCAGAGTTAGACTGGGATTGTTAAGGTTATCGCATGATAATTTTACTGAAGCAATGAACCAATTCCAATTCCTTTATGATGAAAACTTCGAGGATACTGCAGATTTGCATTTTGAGGTAGCAGTATCGTTAACTAAAGCAGAAAAATTTCAAGAAGCGATTGATTTCTTTTTACCATTGTCGAGTGTAGAAGATTTCCAAAATGTGCAATTATTTGAATGTCTTGGTAAATCATATAAGGACTTGGAAAATTATGAGGCCGCAAAGGATAACTATGAACAAGCTATTGCCCTTGATCCATCTATCCTGGAGAATAAGTTAGATCTGGCTGAAGTTTATTATCATTTGGGTAATAATGAAAAGTTTAAATCATTATTAAATGAAGTTACCGAAATACGGAAGGAACAAGATGCCGCATTATATGGTAGTATCAAAGAGGTCTCCGCTGCAGACAAAAAGAAACAGGCTGATATCAGAGATAAATCCAGTAAACCATTATTAGAGGATAGTATGTTTAGACAATACAATTCCAAAAGAAAGAAAACACCACAAGATATTGAACGTGAAAAAATCGATCGTGAAAGAAAGATTACTACAAAGGTAGTTGATAAATACAAGAGTCTTGAAATATTCGAAGAAGGTATTGCTGCTGGTGACGATAAATTGATTGTCCCATGGATAGATACAGTATCTGATTTAATTGATGTTTTCTCCAGTATTAAGAATTTTTTCGTGCGAAACCGTTCCAGAAAATTTGTTGGTATTATTCGTAGAACTAAGAAATTTAATACAGTATTAGATTACCAACTTGAAAGACTTTCTAAGTTATCTGGTGGTGATAATTTATCAGATGGTTTACCTTTGATGGAAGAACGTGTAACCTTGACATCGACTACAGAATTAAGAGGGTTAACATATGACCAATGGTTTGAGCTATTTATGAACTTATCCCTAACATTGACAAAATATCAAAGTGTCGAAGATGGGTTGAGTATTATCGAGACTGCTCAAGAGGTTAATGTGTTTATTCAAAATCCAGAAAGAGCCAAAATGATGAAATTTGTGAACTTGGCAATTGTTCTAGAAATGAATAAAGAAGAAGAGATTGCAGAAAGTTTAAGAGGTTTATTAAATCAATATCAATTTAACAGAAAGGTATTTGAAATATTTATGTTAAGTTTATCACATGGTCAAATGTCAACAGATATTATTAGCAGTACAGTTCAACAAAAGTTTTTCTTGAGACAAATTAAAGCTTTTGATAGTGTTAGATTTAATACTCATGTTAACGGGCAAGCGTCGATAACAAACAAGGAGGTTGTTAATCCAGATAATGCGGCTTCGCCATACCTATATTATATCTATGCTGTTTTACTATATTCATCCAGAGGTTTCTTATCTGCATTACAATATCTAAGTTGGTTAGAGAAAGATACACCGGACGATCCAATGGTTAATTTACTAATGGGTCTTTGTCATACACATAGATCAATGCAAAGATTAACTGCAAATAGACACTTTCAATTCCTACATGGTCTTCGTTATCTATATAGATATTATGATATAAGAAGTACGATGTACACAGAATTAGAAAGTCAGGAAGCAGATTATAATTTAGGGAGAGCTTTCCATCTTATGGGTCTGACAACACTAGCGATCACATATTATAATAGGGTACTAACTGATTACAAGGATAATAAATTGAAGAAACATGCTGCGTATAACAGCATTCTAATTTATCAAAATAGTGGCAATATTGAGTTAGCAAACCATATAATGGAGAAATATTTATCGATATAATGAACCTATATATAAATATTGGCGTAGAATGCCATAAGTGTACTATTAATAAATATATATTTTCTATTCTGAATCATCTGTCTTGAGGAAGTAATAATGGAAGTGCACGTCATTTATGAGGTTGGTTATTTGCAAAAGGTTCCTAAACGAATTCGCGTAGTAACAACTGCGGAAAAGTGAATGTGACACATCTCGAAATGTCTCAAATTAAGAACATGAAACACTTTTGAAACACTTTCAAACATGAATTACTAAAAATATATTAGATGATTGAATAGGAAAGAGGGGAGAAAGTATAATTGGGGAATATATAGACTCATAGTTTAGACATATATGTCAATATATACTAAGGAAACTTCGATCTTCTTGGAAGATGATATCTTTCATTACAACAGCCTGAATATATTTAGTGCCATTATACCAACTTTAGCATACACTCAAGAGCAATAACAAATAAAATATCGAAAATGTCAATGACGAGTAACACCGCAAGTATTACTGCTAGTGCATCGCTTATAAATCATCCATCTACGTCAACTACAAGGGCGACTGTTTTAACAACACAACTTTTAAATTTCCCAACTTTCACGCCCACATCTAAATCGTCTTCAAATACAACAATTGGTATCTCAGTTGGTATCCCAGTTGGTATATTTGTCATTGCACTATTTATATGTCTATGTTACGTCTATATTAAAAGAGAGAAACTTAATAATTCCAATAGATCATTTTCCCCAAATGGTAAATATAGTAGTTCTAATAGTGCAGGGTTTTTAAAAAAATGTTTTGGAGTTGAACATAAAGACAACTATGACTTAGAACAAAATCCACTTAGAGAGAAACCATGGCTATTTGAAAATAATCAGTTCTCTACAAATGTGAGATATGAAATACCTGGTACAACAGTTCCAAAGAAAGAAACTGTACCTCACGTTCTGACACCTGCAAAAGCAACCAGAATTCACGAAAATCGTCAATTTCATCAGAAAGGGAAATATTTTATCCCATTTAATAGTTTGGATACAAGTAAAACTATGGGAACAACAAAACCTCATGTTCTTGAAATTAATGACGATGGAACTAATTCCAATTTACCTAATAAAAGGTTCACTCAAACATGGAAATATAAATCTCCATTATCGAAGTGGTTCTTAAATTCATCTAATGACCTAACCAATGACGGATATAAACCCAAAACTAAAATGAAAAGTTCAAATATTCTTTTAAAAGTTGATAAAAATTACGCTAACGAAGAAATAATAGAATCATCCATTGATGAAAGATCACCTATATTACAAGTTCATAATCAATCATATGGAAAATTGACTGGAAAAGACAATTTAAATGAAAGCAACCAATCGATAGCAAATGAGCAACATCGTGTTTCTGTAATTTATGATGATCTTAAATCAACTACTACTTTGCCAAGAAATATTTATCCGATGTCACCAGTAGATGCTAATGGGAGAAAATTAAGAAGGGATAGCAGATTTCAAAAATGTGGAAATGATACTGTAATGGACTTAGCTACGCCAAAGGAGGAATCTCAAATTGATAAGGATACAAAAATTGGCAATGACATAACAACAGGATCTATATGTGAAGTAATTAAAAATTATTCTCCTCGCTTAACGGATGAAATTCAAATAAACTTAGGGGAATATGTTCAAGTACTAGCGACTCATACAGATACATGGTGTCTAGTAGAGAAATGTGAGAAAGACGGTACAAGTTTACCTAAAATTGATTTGACATCTAGTAATGATATCTCACATATTCATTATTTAAATAAAAATAGAGGAATTGTTCCAGGTGATTGTTTAGCATCCATATAAATCAAAAAAAAAAAAACAGAACTTCGTAGTAAAAAAAATAAAAATTTAAATTGAGTACTTATATATATATGTATTTATAACGTGAAAAGAATAATAGTATAGAAAAATCGATCAGTTTTTTAATAATGTTCATTGACTTAATCTAAGATCTTAACTGGGTTGTCGACATAAGTCTTTTCACCAGCTGGAGCAGCTGGGACACCGACACATAATTGAGCTTGAACAGTCCAGTTTTGAGGAATCTTGTCACCTAGAGCAGCCTTGATGTAACCGTTGTAATGTTGCAAGTGACCACCAAGACCAGCTTCTTCAACAGCAGTCCATGAAGTGATTTGAGCAGCACCAGAAGAGTGATCAGCGAAACTTGGGAAAGCAGAGGCGAAGGCTGGGAATTGTTCTTGTAAGGTTTCAGTAACTTTGTCATCAGTGAAGAAAATGATGGAACTGACAGCTTCATCTCTAACAGAAGCAGGTCTTCTTTGACCATCTGGGGAGTCAATAGCCTTGGTAACAGAATCCCAAACAGACTTGTGAGTAGCACCAGTTAAGATAACGGCACGGTTACACTGGGAGTTGAAAGCGGTTGGAGTCTCCTTAACAATGGCTTGGATAATAGCTTGTAAATCAGCAACCTTGAAGTTAGCTGGGAATTCTGGCTTTAGAGCATAGATAGTTCTACGAGCAGCGACGGATTTTAAAATTTGGGCAGACATTGTAATATAGAAGGTGATAAGTTGATTTGTTTGGTATACTATATATGAATAACAAGAAGAAGTCTAAAAAGGAAGACGTTGAAATGAATTAAATTTCTTTAATACCTTTGCCTTTATATAATGTCAGAAATTCCAATGAAAGTTTTGACATCTATCAAAAATAGCTGACAGGATAATATTACAGTTGATACACAATAAATTCGAATAACTACAACTAAAAATAGGGATACCTTACATAATATATGTTAGTAAATAATTGGTAATTTCTTTTAGAGCCGTCAACCTCGAGAAATTGTAAAGCTGTTCTGTGGGAAGAACCTCGAAGAAAAGTAATTGTTCCGAGGAACGAAAAGTAAATCATATGGCACCGTTTCGTTCCAGCTTCCACAATTATATCTCTGTGAAAAAATGTTCGGAAACTAAAAAATTTACTAAACATTTAGTAATTGTGGAAGAATAGACAGATGCATGAACTTGGTACAAGAAACAAACGTTAGACTGAGTGATTCCAAATCGAATTCGATAAAAGCGTTTAACTTTTATTAGAAAATGGTCAAATATTGTTTGTTTGTTTTTTGATAAGGGTCCAAAATTTCTAAAAATTTATTCAGTTCCGCGGTATCCAAGTCTCATTCATTATAAATCAGATGTTGTTAAAATAGTTATGTTTTGTTAATTGTTTATTGAATTAAATTGTTATAGAAATGTATAAAGATTGTATATTACATAAGATGTATCGTTGAGTTTTTTATTATTATCTTTGTGATTGTTGAATGTTTTCGTA
Source organism: Kazachstania sp. M6911 (assembly GCA_037040125.1). Lineage (NCBI taxonomy): Eukaryota > Fungi > Ascomycota > Saccharomycetes > Saccharomycetales > Saccharomycetaceae > Kazachstania > Kazachstania sp. M6911. The sequence continues at coordinate 5,536 of JAXQGP010000534.1, forward strand.
ATTATGCTAAAATGTTATTTTTATTAAAAAAAAATTGAATCAGTTGATTGCGTATTGGTTAAATTACCAATAGTAAATCTTTGATTTTATCCCGATTTTTGATTCCGTATTAGAGAAAAAAATCAGTTCGATTAGTTGTAGATGTTAACTGGGTTATCGATGAAAGTCTTGTCACCAGCTGGGATAACAATGTTACCGAAACATAATTGAGAGTTAACAGTCCATGATTCTGGAACCATGTCACCTAGAGCGGCTCTAACGGCATCGTTGTAATGTTGTAAATGACAACCTAGACCCATAGTTTCTAGAGCAGTCCAAGAGTTAATTTGAACAGCACCAGTAGTAGCAGAAGCAGCAACTGGGAAAGCAGAAGCAGCAGCTGGGTAATCAGCTTGGAACTTCTTGATAGTGTTTTGTTCAGTGAAGAAAATGACACAACCGTAAGCTTCGTCTCTAGCGGAAGTCGGTCTCTTCTTACCATTTTCACCTGGAATGGCATTGATGACAGCATCCCAGATCTTTCTGTGAGTCTTACCAGTAACGATGATAGCTCTGTTTTCTTGAGAGTTTAAAGCAGTTGGAGTGTTCTTGATAATAGATTGAACGACAGTTTGGATATCTGGAACACTGACATTTTGTGGTAAAGTTGGGGTTAAGTTGTAGATAGTTCTACGGTTAGCAATAGCGTTTAAGTAAACTTGAGTAGTTTGAGACATTGTAAAATAGGTTGGAATAGTTGTTTTTGTTGTTTTGTTGTGATGGTTTCTTATGAATCGTAACTATATAAAAGAAGAGATTGAGACAAGAGATATGATATAATTGATTAAATCTTGGATGCTTATATATCATTTGAAACAAGATTAACTTTGATAATGTTTTGATTATATTAATGATGATAGCCAGAACTTATTTGATAGATCTATCGATTAATAATTGAGTAAACAAGGGTGTCATATAGATTACAAATCAAATAATTCAACTTGTACTTATTTAGAAGGTATTTAGTTCATCCTTCTTTACATGTCGTCTTATGCTTTGCTAAATACCGTTACATGAAGTACATCCATCTATTGCCTGCAAGAAACGCGAACAACAAAAAATTTTGTATGCGTTTCTATAAAGTGTCTGACAAATTGAAAAATTAAGAAAAGTAAGCGCACAGTAAATTGTCCATACAAAGCATCGGTGGTGCAGTCACCCTCACTAAGAAACAAGCGTACAACTGCTTAGTAATTGTAAATAACAAGTCAAATTACAAATTGATAACGTTATCAACTTGTAATATGATGTGAACGTAATTGATAAGATTTGGTGCTGCACCCTTTGTGCATTAAAAGGTGTCAATTTAAGATGGAGGGGTAATAATAATACTTAACTCATCGCATGAGAGTTGGGTGCCATAGGATCTTATGTATGGATCTGTTAAAAAGATATAATTTCTGTTGAAAAATAAATAATAATAGTAATAATAGAAATACGTATGTAAATATATTTATATGCTGAAGATCGTGATTTAATTTAAATTGTTTGTTTGTTTTTATAAAAATTTGAAACGTAAATTAGGGAAGATTAACCCAATTTTTCATAAGAATAATAACATAAATTTTGATTTAATTAATTTTACATTAAGTATGAATGATGCAATTTGTAAAAAAAGAAAGAATTTTGAATTTTGAGATATGTTTTTAACACCAGAAATCATAAACTCTTTTCCATTTTGNAAATTTGAAACGTAAATTAGGGAAGATTAACCCAATTTTTCATAAGAATAATAACATAAATTTTGATTTAATTAATTTTACATTAAGTATGAATGATGCAATTTGTAAAAAAAGAAAGAATTTTGAATTTTGAGATATGTTTTTAACACCAGAAATCATAAACTCTTTTCCATTTTGGACCTGTTCTTAATTGTTCTGCATATTCTTCTCTTTCTTGTCTTAATAATTCTTCATCATAAAATGTTCTACCACGATTTAAATCAATTTTATCAGCTCTAATAAATAATGACCAATCTTTTTTCCAAATTTTATAACCAAAATATAATGCAATTAAAATTGGCATAGCTAAATAGCTTTCAAAGAATGCTTGAGCATCTAATTTACCTTCACCAATTGGTGCAATAGCAACCCAAAATTGACCGATTAAAATTAATAACATGAAACCACCTGCATATAATGAACCCCAAATACCAACTTGTGATTTAAAACCTAATTCATCTGTAGATTTACCTTGAACCTTCAATGCTCTTCTAAATCTAACATGACTTAAACAAATAGTGAACCAAGTGAAAACTTGAGATAAACCTGAGATGGCTAATAACCAAACAAAGACTTCATCTTCCTTTGGAGAAGTAGCACAGAATGCAATGATACCAAATAACATTGCCACTGCAATACCCATAGTTGGTCTACCTGCTCTATCGACATATTCAAAGATCTTTGGAGCCCAACCTTGATGTGCTAAACTTAATAACATACGTGAAGAAGAATAGAAAGCTGAATTAGCAACAGATAAGACAGATAATAAAATGACTGCATTAATGAAATGTGGTACAACACGAACACCATGAGTTGAAACAGCAAGAACATAAGGAGATGCTTTAACACCACCACCACCAGAACCTAATAATTGATCAGAGTCCCAAGGAACTAAAAATCCAATTAAGATAATAGAAGCTAAGTAAACACATAAAGCTCTATAAATAATTTTCTTTGCAGCAGATGGAATAGCTTTTCTTGGATTAGATTGTTCGGATGCAGTAATTGCAATAAATTCAGATTGACCAAAAGAGAAAGCAGCAGTAACTAAAGTACCGACAACACCTTTAAAATGATCAATTGGTTTATCACCTCTGAAAGCACCCGGATGATGCCAATATTTACCACCGATGAAACCATCGTTACCTGCACCACCACAAATAATAATGATACCTAAGATAAAGAACCCAGTCATCATTAAAATTTTACAAGAATTAAAGAAGAATTCTGCTTCTGCGTAACCTGCGGCACCACCTAAAACGTTAATACAAATAATTAACACGTAGAAAATGACAACGAATACATCAGGATCCACTTTTGTAGTCCAATATTTAATTGTCATTGATGCAGTAACTAATTCTAAAGGACAAACACAAAGCCATTGTAAACAATAAACCCAAGCGACTGAGAAACCTAAAGCAGGATCGACTAAAAATGCAGGATAAGCATTAAACCCACCAATTAATGATAAATAAGCAACTGCCATTTCACCAACAGCTTGAATAATACAATAAATACAAGAACCCATAATAGCGTAACCAATAACTAAAGCAGCTGGACCACCATTTGCTAAACTTGTACCATTACCAACTAAAAGACCAGTACCAATCCCTGTCCCTAAAGAAATCATAATAACATGACGAGGTTTAATAGTTTTCTTTAATTTCCCATCGACTTCATCATCTGCATCTTGTCTTGCTTTATTATTATTAGTAATAGATTCACCATTTGAACCTAAACCATCTATACCAATTTCTAAATTTGAAGCGGATAAATCTTTATTTATATTAGCAATTGTGTTTCTTGAGACAGCAACATCAATATCTTCTAATTCTTGTTCTAATCTTGGTTGTTCAGCTCTTTTGAACGAATCGATAAAATTTTTAAAATGTGATCTACGTGGATAAGATTTAGCATAATTTAAATTTTTTGGTTCATTTGAATTATTTGTATTAACCATTTCAAAATATTCAACTTCATTATCTTGTTCAGATGATCTAATTTCTGTTGTACCATCTTTAGTATCTTTTGATTCGTATGGTGAATCAGATTTACCAACTTCTAAAGCAGGTGACATTATAATTAAAAGTTAGTTTGTTGTTTTTTATATCAGAGTGAAAAATAAAATCCAAATAGAAATAATAAAATATATGATTGTTATATATGAATGAAGGTAACAGAAGAAGAAGAAAAAAAGAATGTAAATATCTAATATTCGTAATTAATTAAATTAATTAAATAAATTAGATGTAATATGGCGGCGATACGCGAATAAAACAATAAATAAATTAAAAGTTGAGTCAACTAATAGATAAGATACAGATAAAAAAGATAATGTGTAACGATAAGTAATCTCATTGGATATATTATACTGATAATTTTGCTTATATGGAAAGATAAAAAAAAATTTTCAGTCCTTTACCTTACGTAGTAGCTTAGTTGTACTTGGGGCTTGGCTGTAATGTTAGTTGTTCATTGTGGCATTGTGGTAGCAGTGGTTTCCTTCCATATTAACAAATCACTGAAATTTTTCAAACAGTGCGAGAAGAGTGAAGATCGCGTCATATAGTTCATGAAGTAGCCGTGGAAATTACAAAGAGTGCGGACAGTCTTGCTACAGTGTTCTGCTGTTACTGCTGTTCAGTGATTTCAATAGGCAATAAAGCTTAAACAACTCATTTTTCATTTAATTATAGTGTCGTACTCTGTGATATTGGACGTATAGGTATATTACCGTGGCCGTTCGTTACATCAGTCAGTGCGCATGTTTCTGTCAACAGCAAACCGATCATACGGCACCGTTTTAATCAATTTCCTTTAAAATTTACAGAAAATAATCGTGACAAACGCGTGCAACAACGTAACGGAACACAACACAATAGTATATTTGTTATGTGGATCGGGCCGAAAACTAGTAGGGAAACATTATCACGATGAACGGCTGCACGCTTCCCTTTTGGGAAGGCATCACTATACACGGATGTTCGTCCGACGTGACAATAACTCTTGGAGCGGAGCTACGTTGATATTGTGTGCCCCACCTAATGCTGCAGTTCTCCTTTGAGAATCCCCTTGTTTTTCACGGTTGCTAAAATGAAAAGCTATGAGAGTGGCCTACGGGGGTTGTTACCGCACCCGGCAAAAACCACTCTTGGTTGAATATCAGAGATTGATGCATCAACCCCCGCCAAATTAGCTATACACCATATACTTGAATTCTCACGTGGCAGTACAACCCCCGTAGTGTCCTCCCCTTTTTCCCAAATGGACTGCATCCCGGGCTACTGGGTGTTCTTAGCAACACCAGCAAGCAGAAAAAACAAGGGGCTGACACCCACGCGTGTAGTTCTCTGGCTCTACTGCTGCTTCTCTGTGTCCATTATTGAAAAAAAAGCCATATTATATTGTTGTTGGGGTAACACTTATTAGAGCTAATGTATGTAAATGCCCCTCAATTTGTGTCTGTCTCACACTGATAAACGTCCCCGAATTTTAATTATTTAGTATGAATGCTGTATTTATTATGCATTGTTGATAGAAGTTATGTATATCAATTTATGTTGTTTATATTGGTATGTATGAGAAGAAACTTTCAATAAGACGAGGGGTATTTCTTTTTCTCATATTTTGGTTTAACGTTATAAATATATATATATATATATATTTATATATATATACAGGTGTATGATTTCAATATAATACGGATAATACGGATTTTATTAATTAAACAAGATATTGTCAGTTAGTAATAATCATTGTACTAAAGAAAATATGACTTTACACAGTATGGAATTACCTTCAATTAATAGTACAACAAGTATATCAGATAATGCAGAATTAAGAAATTATTATGATAATTTATTATTTAAAAATTCATCTGGTAGATCGTTAGCTGATTTACCAAGAAAAGCACAAGAAATTATTGATAAAAATTCACAAACAAATAATAATAATAAAATTAATAATATTTATCCAAAAGTTGATTTTATTAAAGGTTTTACAAAACAACAACAATCTCAAACAAATAATAATTTAGATAAAGATATTACTAATGCATTTGCACAATTTAAAATATCAACTAATTCAAATAATAATAATAATAACAAGCAATCAAGTTTATTTCAAGATTTTACACAACAACAACAACAACAACATACTACGTTACCACCAAGAAGACAATCTATTTTCAATATAGATAGTAGTAATACTACAAGTAATACATCAAATTATCATATAACTAACAATAACAATCAGTCAAGTTCATTAGCATTTAATTTTAATAATAACAACAATCACACAGCAAATCCACATCTTATGGATGATTTCAACGTTGAAAGAAGATCTTCTTATATTTCAGATAATTTAATTCATAATCAACAGCAAGAAAAATTCCCACATTTAGAACCATTAACTTATCAACAATCACCAAATAATTACAATAATAACAGTCAAACCACTGCCCCTACCCCTACACAACAATTTTATTATAATAATATTAACAATAACAATAATAATAATCCAAAATATGGTTATTTAAATTATGTTAATGGACAAATTTCACAACAAAGACAAAATAATTATTCAAATAATAAATTACCACAAATTAATAAACAAGATATTAATAATGGTTTAATTTTAACTAAAGATAAACAATTAGCATCATCTGAAGAATTAGCAAAATTATATAAAGATTGTGGTAAATATTATTTTTCAAGTGAACAAGTTTATCAATTTGCAGATTATTTGAAAAAAATGTTAAATCCTGAAATTACTACAATTGAATATGATTCAAAAAATTTGAAAAATATTCATAATCCATTAATTAAATTTTTAAATTTTTTGAAAAATTGTAATTTAAATTATAATCCACAATCTGATGGTTTCATTTCACAAGATAGATCTAAAAATAATAATAATAACGGCAATGCAGCAAATCTATTACGTAGAAATAGTGTTCCTTTACAATCAATAAATAAGACAACTTCAGCTTATTTACATTATCGTCCTTTAGTATTAGTTTCATTGAAAAATGGTAAATTAGAATTATTATCAATGCCATCAGGTGCAAATATGGCAATGAAACGTGGTGATTTAGTTATTATTGATGGCGATAGAGGTAAAGATTTAACATTAGTTGTTGAACCAATTGTATCATTAGATATGGCACTTATTATAAATTTTTTAAAGAAAAAAATTCATTTTGATTCATTAATTACATCAAAGAAACAACATTTCCCAAATGAATTTTTCATTAAAGAATTAGAAAATTGTACCAATGGTATTAGTGATTCATTAGATCCAAAACTTTATGATATTATTGAATTAACTCAATTAATTGTACCATCAAAACAAGTATTAAGATATGCAACATCATGGGAATCAAGTACAAATTTACATAATAAATTTCAAGATGAATTAAAAGCATTACATATTGCACAATTAAAATTACGTACATTAAACAGTGGTTCAAATGATTCAATGGATTTAAATGATTCAAATTTAAATATTAAAATACTTAATGCAGAATTTCAATTTGATCGTAAAAAATTAACGTTTTATTATATTTGTGAAGAACGTAATGATTTCCGTGAATTAATTAAAGAATTATTTAAATTTTATAAGACACGTATTTGGTTATGTGCAATTCCAAATGATTTAGAAATTGATTCGAAATATTATGATAAAGATCAAAAGGAAGTTAAAATGTATCAAGATATGATGCAACATTTCACTCAAGATGAATTAATGGAAAATACTTCAGGTTTTGTTGTTGCTCCACCATTAAATGAATTAATTTTAGATAATTTCCAAATTGCTGTATATAAAGAATTGGTACAACAATTATTTTAAATTAAAACAGAAATAATATAATATATTATATAAATCGTATATAGACATATAGATAGATAGACATGATAAAAACAAAAACAAAAAAAAATATGAAAATATAGATTTTTTTAGTTAATTAAATTATTTATTTTCAGCTAAGAAATAATTAGCAGCGACTAATTTTAATGAATTTTCATTAGCCCAACGTTCAATACCAACAGCAGGTTGGCCATAACCCCAATTAAATCTTTCTTTAACTTCTGTAAATTTAGTTAATGAAGGATCAGTTTGTTTTAATAAAAGAAAGATATAACGATGTAATCCAGTACCCTTTGGTGGACCTGGTCCAATATAACTATGTAATTCAACATTATCTTGATTTGGTACAATTGAACCACCTTCCTTTGCATCCTTAAATGTAATATCAGTAATTACATAATGGCAATATTCTGAAAATTTCTTATCTGTTCTTGATGGAGCATCAGGATCTGTCATAACTAAAGTATATTTAGATTCAATATCCATTTCATTAAATGGTTTATAATTGAAAGATGGTACAGATTGAGTAGTTTCAGTAGGCAATACGTTACCTAATGCAACAGTAGTATTTGGTTCAGCATAATCAACTAATAATGAACCTTCTGGAATAAAAGTTGATGTAGTGGCTCTTTCTGGGAATAAATCACCAATAACATCTTCTTTTTGTAAAGCAGCGGTGATACCATTAGCAGTCTTAGCAGATACAGACATATTTGAAACGTTTTTCTTTTGATCAATTGCTAGTTGTCAACTCTATATTATAAAATAGAAATTTTTTGACGGTTTTCTCTGTTATATGAGTAATTTATCCACCTTCCTTATATAAACTTTTTCAAGTTGCCTTTGAAACTGGTGATATCTCCTTAGCGAAAAGGGGACCTATTACCACATAATATTACGCATCGCCTAGAAAATTTACAGTGTATCCCTTGACAGCAAAAGATTTATTAGTGAGTTACACGCTGCGATGAATGAATTTTTTGGGGTGGCTGTCGTGTATAGTTACATAATTAGGGTATGTCCAAGACACAAGGTAACCCTAAGGGACATTTTTTTAGGGGAAGACAACAGTGCCACAAACCCTATCACTCTGCACGTCGAACGCCACAGTTTTCAACATGCACGTGACTTCTGCGCAAAAAAAAATATTCTGTTGTTGTTATCATAGTTAACAATAGATTCTGACAAACAATAGAAAAAACATATTATACATGGGGGTTATAGACCGTTAGGTTACTATTATTGTTACGATGTTCTCCTGTCTATTGTTTAACATTGATGCTTATTTAAACGACCCCCCCAATTTGTATGAATAGTCAGTCGTATTATCTTAGTTAGTTCGTTCCACCGGAGTTTGCCGGAAACAAGCGACTTTTACAGATCAGAGTCACAGAGTGCGGTGTAGTTGCGCCAGATTGGCACACACAGGGTGAAACTGAGAGCGACAGTCCCACACTTTGCCCGACTGCAACGACAGCAACTGGCAGACGACAAAAATTTCATATTCATCATATTCACAGTTTTTCCCTCTCATCTCGCCATTTTGCTGTCTCGTTACAGTGAACACACCGTGCAACTTTTGTTGTTCGCGCACTCGATTCACGTTCTCGTTGCTTTTGATAGTGAAAAATTTTTGTGGGAATTATGCCACTTCGAGACACTTCCCACACTACAACACACAGTGAAAATAATGCGATGCCTTGAGTGATTGATTAAATTCATTTTATTCATTCAATTAACTGCAAGAAAAATTTTCAACTGCTGTTTCTTTTTATCAGATGAACCAAAAATAAAAAACTAGAAAACTATCTCAATATATATATAAGTAAGACATACATATCAATTATTTAATTGTTTCTATCTTGTTACTTTCCTTTATTACTTACAATTGAAAACAATTCATTCCACGTACATATAACATACATTATTACCTCATATTATAACAATGGCTGGTACTTTTCTATTTACTTCTGAATCTGTCGGTGAAGGTCACCCAGATAAAATTTGTGATCAAGTCTCTGATGCTATCTTAGATGCTTGTTTAGCTGAAGATCCACATTCTCGTGTTGCTTGTGAAACTGCTGCAAAGACTGGTATGATTATGGTCTTTGGTGAAATTACTACTAAAGCTAACTTAGATTATCAAAAGATTGTTAGAGATACAATTAAGAAAATTGGTTACGATTCTAGTGAAAAGGGTTTCGATTATAAGACTTGTAATGTCTTAGTTGCCATTGAACAACAATCTCCTGATATCGCTCAAGGTGTTCACGAAGAAAAAGCTATTGAAGATATCGGTGCTGGTGATCAAGGTATTATGTTTGGTTACGCTACTGATGAAACTCCAGAAGGTTTACCATTAACCATTTTATTAGCTCATAAATTAAATATGGCTATGGCTGACGCCAGACGTGATGGTTCTCTAGATTGGATTAGACCAGATACTAAGACTCAAGTCACTGTTGAATATAAGAACGATCACGGTAGATGGGTTCCATTAAGAATCGATACCGTTGTTGTCTCTGCTCAACATGCTGAATCTATCTCTACTGAAGATCTAAGAAGATTAATTAAATCTGAAATTGTCGAAAAAGTTATCCCAGCTGATATGTTAGATGAAAACACTAAATATTTCATTCAACCTTCTGGTAGATTCGTCATTGGTGGTCCACAAGGTGATGCTGGTTTAACTGGTAGAAAAATTATTGTTGACGCTTATGGTGGTGCTTCCGCTGTTGGTGGTGGTGCTTTCTCTGGTAAGGATTACTCAAAGGTTGATCGTTCCGCCGCTTACGCTGCTAGATGGGTCGCTAAATCTTTAGTCGCTGCTGGTCTATGTAAGAGAGTCGAAGTTCAATTCTCTTACGCTATTGGTGTCGCTGAACCATTATCTTTACACGTTGACACTTATGGTACCGCTACTAAATCAGATGAAGAAATTATTGAAATTATTAAGAATAACTTCGATTTAAGACCTGGTGTATTAGTTAAGGAATTAGATTTAGCTAAGCCAATCTACTTACCAACTGCTTCATACGGTCATTTCACCAATCAAGAATATTCTTGGGAAAAACCAAAGACTTTAAAGTTTTAAAAAAAAAAATTTAAAGTTTCAGCATAATATTCTAACTTGTCTAATAAAATAATATATACTACTACTTACATAACTCTCATCAAAATAAAATATTATAATATGTAATAAAAGCAAAAGAAGTGCTGTATGATTAACATCTTCAGAAAAGTGTATTTAAAAGATCCATAGCTTTTGTCAATTCATCTCTAGCGGTAGCTATATCTTCATAATTTAACGCGCTGATTGCATATTTTGCACATTTCTGTGCCTTTTCAATACGATCAGATCTATCCATCATTCCACTTAATTGTTCTGTACTATAGTGGGTTTGGTCATTAGGCGAGACATCACTATCATTGTCAGAATCAATAAATACAGGCTCATTCTCTGGGGATGCAGGTTCATCAAACGATATTGGTTCATTCCCTACTGGCTCGTCTGCGTCGTGTGGATTGGTATCTGGTTCGTCTTCATTTAATTTTATACTCGCAATATCTTCTTGCATACTCTTGACACTATCGGTTTTAGCCAAATTCTCTTGAGGTATCTCATGAGACGTTACCGACACGGTTTCTACCTCATTATCTTGTTCAGTTTCACTTTCCATTGGATTCTCTACGATTTCATTTTCTCCTTCAGTCGGTGTCTGTACAATCTCCTCATCCTTCGCCTGTTCCTCCTTCTGCCTCCTACCTAGTTCGCCCTTGAT
>JAXQGP010000535.1:0-15805 GCA_037040125.1 Kazachstania sp. M6911
ATATCTCTCAAATTTGGTAATCAGCGGGGACAAATGTAGTGAAACAGCATCTGATACTACAAAATCTTTAGAAAATTTTGTTGAAACTTACCCAAAACAAATTTCAGATATGACTATGGAACTGCCAGCTGCATTACGAAAATCCAAGACTCGTACTGCAAAAGAGTTTGCTGCATTACTAAGGAAACTTTTGAAATTGGATAAATTTATTCTGAAGTTTTTGAATAGTTTTGAGGCCTTTAAAGGTGATATGCAAAGAGATTGGGATGCTATTAACTTAGACGATATTTACGAAATGGTTAGTACTGATAAACATCACGATGTCTGTAAATCAATTAAAGATTTCTTACAAGAAAATATTACATTGTTATTTAAAGATAAACCAGCTGCAAGTAATGAGGAATCTGTAAGTTCTGTAAGTCAAGTTGATAATCCTTTCGACACATTAATTTTGAAATTTCTGGAGTTCGTATCTGATACTACATGTTCCGCTAATACGTTGATCAACAGTTATACAAGGTTTACAAATGCATTGATTGGTGACATTTCATTGAAATCATCAGAAAATTTATTATCGTGGTTGTTCTTTAATAACGTTACTGTTCAATTATTGAATTATTCATACGAGGCTACAATTTTTGTCACACAATAGATAAATAGAAATATATATTAATGACAAGATTATTTACACGACATATAAGACATTTTTCTAAATTCATTTATTCATTTATTATTCATTTTTTTCTGTTTCTGTAATGTTTTAATGATTTATGATATATTGATTGATATTAAGTAGACTTATAAAATAAAATACAGTATGAAAATATATAGATTATCAAAGTTTTCATTATTGAGAAATTGATTTAAAACTTTGTCATATATAAATGGAGTATGCGGATTAGCTTTTAAACATTCATTTCTTAGATTTCTTCTTCTTCTTGTCAGATTCTTCATCATCTTCTGCCTTTCTCTTCTTTTCTTTCTTTTCCTTCTTTTCCTTTTTGTCCTTCTTTTCCTTCTTCTCTTTCTTATCCTTCTTTTCCTTCTTCTCTTTCTTCTCCTTCTTTTCTTCCTTTGGTTCTTCAGTTTCTTCTTCCTTAACTTCCTTCTTTTCAACTTCCTTGATTAACGGAGCTTCCGAAGCAGGAGTAGCAGCTTCAGTAGATGAATTTTCATTCTTTTCAAGAGAAACATAACCCTTCTTCCATTCTTCTGGAGTGTTTTCGTTAACACGACCGTATTTGTCAAGTTTACCATCAGCCTTCATTTGCTTCTTCTTTTGAGCAACTGGACCTAGACCCCATCTTCTTGGGTATTGATCTCTTTCCATGATACATCTCTTAACAGTAGCAACTACACCGTGATCACAAGTAGCTAAATCAACGGTAGACATTTGAGCATGAGCAACAGCGATAGCTTCACCTTTAGTAGTGATTAAGACAACTTCATCGTATAATTCAATACCTTCTTCATAACGTAAAAGACCTGGCATCATTAATTTAGCACCGTAACAAACAGCGTTAACTGCAGAGTCCTTAACGACAATTCTCTTGTAACCAACTAATAAAGTTTCTAATGGACTAATAATCTTTCTTAAATAAGATTCGTCTCTAGTGTTATCGTAGACCCATTGAGCATCTAACACATCATGTAAAGTAACCATATTTTGATTTTCTGATAAAGCACCAGATCTAACACGACGTAATTCTTGCATGTGACCACCGACACCTAATAACATACCTAAATGAACACATAAAGTACGCATATAAGTACCAGCTTCACAAGAAGCCCAAAAAACACCTAAGTTTCTCTTGTTATCGAATTCAATTAGATTAGAATCATAAATTGTACGAACACGTAATTGACGCTTAACAGCAGAGATTAAAGGTGGTCTTTGGAATAAAGCACCAGTTAAATTTTCTAAAGAACGACCTAAATCCTTTTCATCCTTTAAAGCATCATGTAATCTAACGATACAAACATACTCTTTACCGGCACCTTGTTGGGATTTGACTAATCTAGTAGCTCTATCGATACAAACAATCAAACAACCAGTAACCTTTGGATCTAAAGTACCAGAGTGACCAGTCTTTTCACAACGTAAAATACGTTTAATCCAAGCAACAACTTCATGGGAAGATGGATTAGATGGCTTATCTAAATTAATAATACCTGAAGAGATATAAGATTTTAGATCTCTCTTTAATGGAGAAGAACCAGCTGGAATTGGAGTATAATGACCGCTTCTAACTAATAACTTATCATAATCTTTCAATAATAGTGGCCATTCAGCAGTGTTGGTAGAAGCACCGGCATCTTCTGGTTTAATAACGTAATCTTGAGACATATCGGACTGGGATTATTCAAGCGGTTGCGTTACTACTTTGAGGGTTGTACTTTGATATTATATGAAAGCTCTTGTTTTATATATTGTTATATCTTAGTTATTTCTTGCCAATTACAGTTGGTGCTGGGGGTAATAACCTGTTAGTGATTCCATGGGCATCGGGAACTGAAAAAAAAAATTGTTCACTGAAAATTTTTTCAGTAGACGAAAAAAGATTTGTTCCGATGAGCAGAAAGTGAATAATGAAAAAAAAATTTTCACTTGGTGCGGGTAAGGGGAATTGTACAAACAGTGACAGTGATAATGTGACATGGTGACAATAACTGAAAGTAATATTATGTTGGATTGAATATATATATATATATATTTGTAAATAAGAATATAAGTTGAGAAGTTATGCCATTTCTGCTACTAGTCTCTTGGAGACAGCTTCGATGAACTCTTCAGTAGTAACGTATGCAGATCTTTCTGTCTTACCCATATTTAAAGCTAAATCTTTAGTCATTATACCATCAATTTGAACGGTATCAATTGTTGCCCTTTCCAAGATTTCACCGAATTCAATGACTTCTGGTGTGTTATCGACTTTACCTCTTTGAATGATACCTCTAGTCCAAGCGAAAATTGAAGCGATTGAATTAGTCGAAGTTTCTTTACCTTGTTGATGTTGTCTGTAATGTCTTGTAACTGTACCATGGGCAGCTTCACTTTCAAAAGTTTTACCATCTGGTGAAATTAATACTGATGTCATTAATCCTAGAGAACCGAACCCTTGAGCCACAATATCAGATTGAACGTCACCATCATAGTTTTTCATTGCAATGATGAAGCCACCTTTAGATTTGATCATTTGTGCAACCATATCATCAATTAATCTATGTTCATACCAAATACCTGCATCCTCGAACTGTTTTTTGTATGTTGATTCGTATAAACCTTCAAAGATATCCTTAAATTGGCCATCATATCTTTTCAAAATTGTATTTTTAGTAGTCGAATATAATGGCAATTTTCTATTTAAAGCCATTTTGAAAGAAGCTTGGGCAAAACCTTCAATTGATTCCTTTGTATTATACATCATCATTGCTACACCTCCGTCTTCAGGGTAATCGTAAACTTTTAAGTCCATATTTTTATCAGGAGACTCTTCGGATTCATAAACTAATTTTAACGTACCTTTACCTGGAATAACTACATCAGTTGCACAATATTGATCACCGAAACCATGTCTACCAATAATAATTGGTTTTTCCCATTGTGGAATCAATCTTGGAACCGTTGGAATAATAATCGGTTCTCTGAAAATTGTACCACCTAAGATATTTCTAATTGTACCATTTGGTGATTTCCACATTTTTTTCAAATTAAATTCTTCAACACGAGCTTCATCTGGGGTAATTGTTGCACATTTAACGGCAACACCATATTTTAAAGTTGCTTCAGCAGAATCTGTAGTGACCTGATCATTTGTTTCATCACGATATTGAATTGATAAGTCATAATATTTTAAATCTACATCAAGGAACGGTAAAATTAATTTCTCTCTAATTAAATGCCAGATTATTCTTGTTTGTTCATCCCCATCCATTTCCACAATAGGATTAGCTACCTTAATTTTAGTACCTGTCATCATAAATGTATGTATATGTGTATATATGTGTGTATGTATTTGTGGGATATTAGAGGGAGCAAAATATATAATAAGATTAAAAATCGAGTACTTCTTATAAGAAATATATAAATATTATATATTTATATATAAAACTCCGATATAATTCTGAATATTCTCAACAATGAATCATCACATCATAGCAAAAAAATTATTCCATTGGTAAACTAATAGTGATGAAAATCGTTGACAACATCCTTCTCGTCCTTTATTACCGGGCAGGATCCATAGTTTGGGACAAAGATGACATATATTGTAATTAATAATAATAGTAATAGTAGTTTGCCAGTTGGAAAAGCGCTTTAGTAATGATTGTGATCGGGTGGTATCTGGCACCTGATTGGCCAGACGGTGGCTATTATTCCGATTTAACGGAATTTGTCCAGGTCCCCCACACCAACGGTTGCACTAGCACCGCATCTTCTCACGTTGTGTGGGGGCCAGACAGCCTTTTATTATTATGGAAACTTGTTGGTGTCACAAAAAATATGATGGGATGATCTCGGACAAATGGAATAAAATACAGGGAATTTTGGAAACGATATGTTCCAAACTTGGCCGGACAAACGGAACCATCTCCAAAAAAATCACGTGAGCTGTCACGTCATTCATCACTATTCACGGCGCCTTAACCTTCACCCTCAACAGGAAACTATTAATAGTATGCAACATATAAATGTGTCATCTGCATTTACTATACTTTCAGAGCAACAGAGTTATAACTGGTTATAGTCACTCTTAGTAAAGAACAGACCTACTATTATATTAAACGGTACTTATATAGTATTATATATATATATAACGTAGTAATGGTTATGCATTCATCCCTTAGAATATACCATTCTTAAATCTTTGTGGGATATTTTTAAAGTCAATACGAGACTCTAATTCATCATCTGTAATTACTGTGGCTCTTGATGAACTTCTTTGTTCTTTTTCCTCATGATCAATTTCATGTTCATGATGTAGTAATTCATGTTCAATATCTTCTTTATGCACAATTTTAACAGATTCATCATTATCCTTATGATATTTATTCCAATGATGAATTTCATATTCTCTTTCAAAATCGGAATGATGACCAACACCAACACCTAAATCTGGGAACTTATGTCCTAATTTAGCAAAATCAAGGTATTCAGATTTTAATACTTTATTGTCATCATTAACATCTAACATTCTCATAATTAAATTAACAACACGATTACCTAAATCAGTATCAATTTCTTCACTTTCATCATGTTGTCCCATACCATCACCTGTACCAATAACTTCACGTCTATCTAAACCATATAATGCTAAAATATCATTCTTATCAAGGAATCCCTTCTTTTGTACATCATGTAAGGAGAAAAATTGCTCTGGTGTATATTTCTCCATTTGATGTTCATGTAACATATGCCATTCTTCCCATGACATACCTGTTGGTGGAGCTTCTTTATCAATATTAATTTTATCATTTTTAATATCTATTTGGTCAACAGCTTCCGCCATTGAACTTGTGAATAAAGAACTCAATATACCTAATGGCAATACGATATTTTGTAGCAATTTCATTCTGATAGGTTCTTCTTATTCTGCTGTGTCTGTTCTATTTACTGTTTACATTTAACATTCTTTACTTAGATCATAGTTTCCTTATATAAAAATATATGTATATATTTAGTTTTTCAGTTTCTCGTCTTAGCTTACTTGAAAGTTTCAAAAAAAATACAAAAATATCACTTCACACGTCACATTATCATTAAAACATATTAGCGAAACGTTTCCAAAAAATGCTTATTGATTTTAGAAACTCGAACATTTTAAAAGATGAATCTATATTTTATCTATTCTAGAAATTCATACACTATATTTAAATTTTTATATAACAATGATTAAATTAATCTTTAAATATTACTGAAATATGTTACAGAAAAAAGGACATAAAAATTAGAGAGCAAAGGAAATATAATTAATATAAGGAAGATTCCAAATATTAATTAATGTTGCTAACAATTTCCAACTGATTATTGAAAGAAATACATAATATTAAGAAGTTAAAAAAAGAGATATTTTTTTTAAACTAATTAAATTATAATTCTTCATCAGAGGAAACGTAAGCATCACCTAATTCCTTCTTCTTCTTCATTCTTTCCTTCTTCTTCTTTCTTAATTCAGCGGAAGATAACTTCTTCTTCTTCTTACCACCAGAAATCTTGTTACCCATAGCATCGAATTTATCTTCTTCATCTTCCTTCTTTTCGATTCTTGGACCAGCACCTTGACCAGTAACCCAGTTATGACCAGATGGAGTCATTCTACCGTTGTTAACAGCCCAGACTTCTTCAGTTAAGTTCTTTGTGAAT
Source organism: Kazachstania sp. M6911 (assembly GCA_037040125.1). Lineage (NCBI taxonomy): Eukaryota > Fungi > Ascomycota > Saccharomycetes > Saccharomycetales > Saccharomycetaceae > Kazachstania > Kazachstania sp. M6911. Next base: position 6,365 of record JAXQGP010000535.1, read on the forward strand.
TCAGCAGAGTGAGTAATGATAATAACACCACCTTCGAAAGCCTTTAGAGCCTTAGATAAAGCACCTAAGGAATCTCTATCCAAATAATTGGTTGGTTCATCAAGAACAATTAAATGAGGTCTTTGCCATGTACCAGCAGCTAAGACTAACTTAACCTTTTGACCACCAGATAAACCTCTAATTCTAGAGTGAGAAACTAATTCAGCATCTAAACCTAACATAGCACAATGTTCTTCAATTTCCTTTCTAGTTAATGGACGGAATTGACCAGAAGCTAAAGCTTCCTTCATATCAACTTCAGCAACCATCTTGGAGTGAGATTCAACTAATTCACCTCTTGGTAACCAAGCGTTATCAACAGACATCATTGGAACCCATCTTTCAGATTTCATACCAATGTTTTCACCTAATAAGAAAGAACATTCGTATTCGTAAGTGTTCTTGAACTTTCTTCTGGAGTGAATACCAGCAATTCTTCTTGGAGTACCTTCAATCTTGAAGATCTTGTTCATAGCTTCAGCATCATTTTCGTTAATTTGTCTGTTAGCTCTATCCATGGTTTCTCTATCTTCACCAGTTTGGAATCTCCATTGGATATATTCAGATGGAGTCTTATCTAAATGAGATTCAATATGAGCGAAAGCATGTTGTTTAATGTAAGCGATACGACAATTTTCGTGAGTGTAAACTTCACCAATAGTTGGTAATAATTCACCAGTTAAGACGTTAATCAAAGTAGATTTACCAGCACCATTTGGACCAATAACAGCAATTCTGGAGGATAAAGAACATTGGAAAGAAATGTCTTCAATTTGTGGCTTAGAAGTACCTGGGTATTGGAAAGTCATGTTAGAAACCTTAACGATAGCCTTTTGCTTAGTCTTAACACCTTCTAAGTAACCTGGTTCTGGGAATCTGAATTCTAGATCGGAAGCACCTAATTCGAAGTAAGATTGAGCAGCTGGACACTTCTTGACGAATTCAGTCAAATTACCCTTGTACTTTCTTAATTTCAAACCTTCGTAGTTGATAATGTATTCACAAACGTTGTTTAAGAAACCGGAATCGTGAGAAACAGTAATGGAAGTAATACCACAGGTCTTTAAGTAGTTAACTAACCAAGCGACATTGACAGTATCTAAATGGTTAGTTGGTTCATCTAATAATAAGATATCAGCGTTCTTTAAGACGGCTCTAGCTAAAGCTAGCTTCATCTTCCAACCACCAGATAAGGAGGCAATTGGCATAGCGATCATTTCATCGGAGAAACCGAATTCTTGTAATTTAGCAATGATAGCTTCTCTAGTACCGACATCACCTTCAAAGACGAAATCGACAACGGAAGTATCAGCCTTGGTACCATCGATATCGTGTTCAACGTAAACGGTTCTACATTCTTCTTGAGTTGGGAAACCGTCAACTTGACCGTTAGCGATAGCTCTCATTAAAGTAGATTTACCAGCACCATTTGGACCACATAAACCGTATCTTCTACCTCTCTTTAATCTCAATTGAGTCTTGTTTAATAGAATCTTAGCACCGTAAGCTAAAGAGAATTCACAGTTACATAGATCTTCACCTTCATCTTCTTCATCATCGAAGTTTGGACCAACTGGAATGTTGTCAACAGCTCTCTTTCTGAATTCATCTAAGATATCCTTAGCGGTCTTTTGATGTAAGAAAACAGTCATGTAAGGAGTGATTTGAGTGAACCAAGCGTGTTGATCAATGACTCTTTCATCGATCAAATCAGCGGCCATAGCGGCAACGTATTCAACGACGATCTTGAATCTTGGAGCAACGTTTTCAGATTTCAATAATTCGTTAACGACACCTAAAGTGACATCGACATCACCGGCATGAGAGATTTCTGGTAAAGTATCATCAGCAGCGACATTACCGACTCTTCTTAAGGTCTTTAAAGCTCTTAGAGTAACTTCACGAGCTTCTGGATCAGCAATGGTAGCGAAGTTGTTCTTTAAACCTGGTAGTAACTTACCTAAGAAAGGAGCGACGACTTGAGGATCTTCGACTAACTTACACATGTTATCGATAATAACAGCAGCTTTTCTCTTGATGGAAGTTTCTCTTTCAGCTAAACCTCTAGCTAATAATGGAACCATAATGGATAAAGTAGCTGGAGTAACTTCAGCAACGAAAGTGGTGGCACCTAAAGAGTGAACAGTTTCTGGAACTAAGTTTGGATCAGCGATACAACCGATTAATTCTGGAATGAAACGTTCAATATCCTTGTTATCAACAGTTTCGGTAGCCTTGGTGATGGTGGCGGTAGCAGCAGTCTTAACTTCCTTCTTGGTATCCCACATAGCTTCAGATAAAGCTGGGATCAATTCTGGCATTCTTAAGGCAACTTGTTCCTTAGCAGCATCGACTAATTCAGAGATGGCAGCTAGAACAGCGACCTTTTCTTGCCATTTAGAAGTGGTAGATAAAGAAGTAGTTAAATGAGGTAAGAAAGCCTTAACAGCAACTGGGTTGATGGAAGTAGATAAAGAGACTAAAGTCTTAGCGGCTAGAGCTTGAGTATCTTTGTCCTTATCAGCGGCCTTAGCACAGATTTCTGGAACTAATTCAACAATGAATGGTTCAACAGATGGAGATAAACCAGCATCGTTAGCAATGTGAGCAACAGCATCTAGAGCGTTAGCAGCAGTTTTCTTGTCCTTGATGGCCTTCTTTAATTCACTAAAGAAATGTTCTGGGACATCGTGTTCAATGATGCTACCATTTAAGAAGCTTGAAACTTCAGTGGCAACAGCATCTCTGTTATCAGCAGTAGCAACAGATAACTTCTGGAAAAGTTCTTCTAAAACCTTGATGGATTCTTGAGAATCAGACATTTTCTTGCACGGTGTATTAAAGCAAGAACTAAAATGAAAATAGGGAAGAAAAATTACTTAAGTAAGGAAAGTGAAAGAGTCTTTAAATAATGGAAAGTCAACTTCTCTTCTTTATATAAAATAATTTGGAATAATTGATGAGAATGAGAGAGAGAAAAAATTTTCTCTGCAGACAGATGGGTAAAGGTGAAAAATTTTTCACTTTGCTTTTTCTGCTTACGGCACGCAAGCATTGGGTTTCTTGCTTTTTACCCACCGAGACCGTACACGCAGTGGCAGCGACTACAAACAGACAGCAACGAGAACGACAATAGCAAACAGCATTGCTGCCCAATCTTTTGTTCTGCGACGCAGTTACTGATCCGATAGACAGCGAGCGATGGGAATTTGTGTTTGGATGTGATGGGTAAAAGAGCAGATAATAATAGCGAAAACGCAGTATGTGAGAGAGAGAGAGAGAAAAGCAACGGCGAGGAAAAAAGCAATGCGAGAAAAATTTTCTTTTTTGGTCCAGGGTTTTGCGGTGTTGTGCGGCGGTGTCTGTGCACTTTTAGTAGCACAGGCAGCTCCTTCGTTTCTTTTTCTTATTGTACTGTAACAGCTATCACTGTACACGAATCTGCTCTTCTGCCTCATCGCTTCCGTGCAGAGTGATATTATATTGTAATTCATCACTGTGTACGGAAGTTATTAGTCCTTTCCTCTGTTCCGTGTGTAATGATATCGGTTAGCCATTCTCTCTTTCTTACTGCACCAATGTTACTGGTTACTGATTGACAATGCATGAAAAAGTATACAACCATTCATTCAATTTATTTAATTGCTAGTTATTTCGTTATGTTATTTTTTTAATATTTATTTATATGTAAGTGTAACTTGTTCGGTTTGTAATGCTATTAATTATAAAATAATGTATAGGCAAGTACGTTTATATTATCGTGCCTGCATGTATGTCAATTGAAAATGTTTCTCTTTTTTCCTTTTTATTATTCAAGCTTATGGAATACTATTCAATTTCTGTTTACGTCTCTTCACAATAGTTGAAGAATCTAATTTCAAATGAAACATCTTATTCTCCAATTCTTGTTGACGTTCTTGCTGTCGTTTTTCTTCTTTAATTTGTTCTTCATCGAACGATGCTGTTTCATCTTCTGCTAATGAACTCAATCCATAGATAGGTGTCTGCATTCTTTCTTCTTCAATACGTGCCACTGCATTACTTATATCGAATGCATCTCTCATTGCTACAGCAGCTGGCGAATACAACACATCATTATCCATAAATTGATTAAACATAATTCTACGTCTATGTTGTTTAGTCTTTCTCTTCTTTGGTGTTGCTGTGTGAGAAGAAGGAATACAATCATAGCTATTTAACCATGGATCATTTAAAAATTCATCAATATCATATCTTTTCAATGGATCAACTTCTAATAATTTACGTACACAGTTTTTAGCACCATCACTAATTTCATCCCACCATGGTTGTAGAAAAGTGTATTCACCACGAGAAATCTTTTCCGTTAAAATATTAATTTTATCATCATAAAATGGTGGGAATCCACATAACATTGTATATATGACACAACCAATCCCCCACATATCAACCTTCATAGAATATTTTTCATCCTTAACAACTTCTGGTGCTGTATAACCAACTGTACCACATGGCGTCTTTGTATTGGTTTGAAAAATTTGTTTTGAAAGACCAAAATCTGCTAATTTAACAATACCTATCCCACCACCACCAATGTTGGGTCTGAATATACCTTCATCTAATTTAGTGTTTGGATCATCACTTTTACGAAATTTACGTTGTGGTGATGGTATGACATCAATTGGATTGAATAATAAATTTTCTGGTTTAATATCTCTATGTACCACACCCATTGAATGTAAATGTTTAATTGCACAACCTAATTGTCTACTAATATGACGTGTTAAATCTTCACTTAAATAAGTTAATTTAACAATTTCATTAAAAATTTCGCCACCATTCAATAATTCTTGAATAATATAATAATATGATGAACTTTCTTGGAAATCAATAAATTGTACAATATTTTTACAACCTCGTGATACTTGTTTGTGTAATGCAACTTCTTTTAATACTTGTTCTCTTGTAGAAGTACGGCTCGACGATTTATGCTTCTCACCATTAATTTCAACAGGTTCATTATCTTCAAGTGTTAAAATATCTTTCTTAATAACCTTAATGGCAACATTTTTATAATTTTGTGCAACTATTGAATTCTCCAACGGCTTACCTCTGTAAACTTTTGAAAATGCACCTTCACCTATCTTTTCAATCAATTTATAACCTGTCAATTCAATTTGTTCAGAAAATAAATTATCCTCTGATAAATTATTAATTTGTGATTCATCCTGTGATAATCCATAACTGTACTCACTAGCAAAATCGGAAGAAAGCAATGATAGATTCGAATCATCACCTGAACAATCCTCAGAAGATGAATGTAACGAACTAGGAGAATTCTTAACTGTTTGTCTCAAATCAGTTGGTGTTGGAATCATTATATTTTCACTCGTAGTTGGAATAGCATGGGTCTCTAATTCTGCACTGATCTGAATTGGAACAATTTCTGGTTCAACAATTCTTGCATCAGGTACCTTTGTTGTTATTGTTTCAATTTGTTGTTCCGTATCCAATTTTTTGTTTTTATGAAAGAGAGCTTTAATTTTATTCATCTTATATATGTTTGTAGCCTATTATTTTTTTAGTAAAGAATATTAATAATGATCTGATCTGGAAAAGAACGGAGATGATAGATGCATATATTATAGATCAGATTGCAATGATCTATTCCAAATTGAGAAATACACAAATAAGTAAAAACAATATGGAATATTCTTGTGCATATATATTTATATGTCCCCTTTAGTGGATGGAATTCCTTCTTTTTTCTAACTTGTTCAGAAAACTGCAATCTCTACATTTTCAAATTTCTTCCCATTTGCCTCCGTTATTGCTGTATTAGAGATTTTTACACAGTTATATTGTGCTATTTTATCTATGTTGCCGTTTTCTGTTCTGTTTCCGTTTCCGTTTCGGAACGTAATCTATGGCAATTTTGCGGGGTTAGATAATTACATGCAGTGAAAGCAAGAACGGTTTGTCACATAACTACATATATGCTTTACTTGAAGTTGGTGTAGTTGATTAGGCGAAGAGCCTGTTTATTTCGAGAAGTTACATTGGGAGCAACCGGCCATGAGTGTCTCTTTATGTTGTGGGAAAGACACCAAATCAGCTATCTTGCCATATATATATAAGTTCATATATATTGGTATAACTAGTACACTTCATCATCCCTCCCCATTACTACTTGTTATCCATCAATAAGAAGCTGTAAAATGTAATTGTTTTAATTACAAACTGTTTGGGTCCTATTACGTAATTTGATGTTTGTTAGTGCTATTGTTATCTGACGTCATTTTTTATTTTTCAAATTTTCTTGATTTGAGACCTAGGGCTGCTAGTAGGGTTTCTGATAGGGCTGATACAAAATTCTTCTTCGTATATATGCATATATATTTTTCACACACTTACATAAGCAATATAGACGTATGAGTCTTTATACACCTTCAGTCAATGTATCTCATTGAACACGTATATTTATTCGGTTATTGCTATACTCCTTATGAATAAGACAATTAGTGTATCGCTGAACGACAATGAGTCTATTGAATTAGTTAACAGATTATATACTGATGAACAACAATTTCATTGTGGTAGTCTTACCACTATTGAACCAGATTTGAAGAAAATCAAAACAAGTACTAATGAAATATCGATACATCTTTTAACTTGTGAAATTGAGTGGAAACGGTTCAATAATGAGAATTTTCAAAATGTACCTGTAATGATATCTTTAGAGAATGACAGTCTCATAATATCAAATAATGAATTGATACCATTGTTTAGTATACCAAAAGTAGCTGCTTTCACTAAGAATCCAATATTGTCCCAGATTCTAACGTTTGGTCACATACAATACTCATTTCAAAAATATAATGATAGATTAAATAAATTGAAATCAAATATACTAAATTTAAAATTACGTAAGGATAAATTATCAAAGTTAAAATTGAAAAATGATACTAAGAAAACTAATGACATAAATAAACATATTCGAAGTTTGAAGAAACAATCGAGAAATATTGAATTGAAACAAGTTGAATTATCTACGTCAGATGATACGATTAAATTATCGTTACGGACATGGTTAAATTGTGAGGAGAATCACGCTGCCAATAAATTTAATAAAGAGACTATGAATTTACTCCATGATTTATTCAATCAATCGGATACATCGATTGAAAAAAATATCCTGGGAATTACATCTCCTTTCATTGAGAGACAATTCATGACGCAGACAATTAGATATACAAAAGACAAATTGAACAATGATATCATTAAAAAAGATCTACATGTACCCAATTTAAATACAACATTGTTACCCTTCCAACAACAGAGTTTAAAGTGGTTATTAGCTAAGGAAGGTTATTATAATAGTGACAACTCAAAACACAAGGATGAACCAACGATACAAGACTTACTATCATACTTGAATGACGAAATCTGCTATGGTTATACCGTCCTTGATTCTGAGTCTACAGGAATCTTCTTTTGGAATAAATTTACCAATTTTATACTAAACGTATCGTATGTCAAAGATTTACATTCCAAACGAAATATTAATAATACTATTGCAAAAGGACTACTTTGTGAAGAAATGGGTCTAGGTAAAACAATCGAAATTTTATCTTTACTTCTACTTAACAAAAGAGCATTTACCGATAATGAACCACAGACATATGTGAATGATTTAGGTAAGAAATTATTACGTTGTAAAACTACACTTATTATTTGTCCTAATCCTTTATTACAACAATGGATAAATGAAATTACACAACATACGTCACAGAATACAGTGTCTATTTTTCACTATACAGGTTATAATGAGGTCAAGGATACCTTCAAAACAGATAATATTAATACAATTGTGAGACAACTATCTAAATATGATGTGATTCTTACAACATATAATGTAATCAATTTGGAAATTCATTATACTCAATATAATGTAAATCAAAGATCGAGAAGGAATGCAAACAATGTTCCAAGATACGATTATTCTTCACCTTTATCATTAATGCAATTTTTCAGAATCATTTTAGATGAGGTGCAAATGTTGAAAAGTGACAACACACAGGCTGCTAAATGTACCTCATTATTAGATAGAGTTCATACTTGGGGTGTATCTGGTACCCCTATTCAAAATGTTAGGGATCTTCAAACAGTATTGTCATATTTAAAAGTACAACCATTTTGTAATATGCCAGAAATTATTAGCAATGTTCATAACAATATTGTTGAAGCAACCAAGGCTAATCAAAGAAACCATAAACCGGAATCAAATTTAGATATTTCCCCAATTTTAAAAAGTGGTTCAGTATTTTCAATTGAAGAATTATTAAACATTTTCCTAAGATACGATATTTGTATCAGGCATATTAAGGACGATGTGATCGATCAGATTCATGTCCCTAAACAAACCAATTATTTGATACCCTTAGAATTTAACCCAGTCGAGTGGGATAATTATATTAATACATGGGAAGATTTCTTGTATGTTTCAGGGTATGGTTCTAACGGTCAAAATAAACCAAGGATATCAACACTACAATCAAATCAATGGTTAATGAAATTAAGATATATATGTTGTCATGCAGTTATACCAGAAAATATTGTGAATATGCTTTCTAATCATTCAAAACATAGATCATCGAAAAGAAATCAAGTGAAAGGTAATAAGGTAGGTCAACTAGATAATCAAATTACATCGGTTCATAATATTAACGATATTTTACGGCTAATGACAATTAACGCAACAGAGTTGCTTGACACGTTGTATAGAGAGAATATTCAATTACAAGTAAAATCTGCACAGGCAAGAATGGAATTACAAAATCAGCCAATCGATGCAATTGGCTTATTTGCTGCAGTAATTGAACAAATCAAAAAAGACTTGAAGGAAAAATTCCATGTCGATGATCCATATAATGTGATCGATATCAATGAAAAGAATGATGAGAAAGAAAATGAGAGCGTTGATGCCATCGTTGTTAAAGAAGAAACAGCTGCTGACAGGGTACAAACTAGAGCTTACCTGGACTTACTTCATCAATGTGTCTTCTTCACTGGTACAGCTTACTATTTCTTGGGCTCTAAGAAATTGGAAGAAGTTGATGATATCAATGAGAAGAGCAAATTATTACACGAAGAGAATAAAGAAACTTCACCACTTGAACTCAAACAGTATACGGACGTTTATTCTTCCGAAGAAATGGACGAGGTTAATAAGAACCAACTTCAAGAACAAATGTACTACGAGAAAGCTGAACAGTTAAGAAGACAAATGTTAAAAGAGAGGTCAGAAAAGATCGACGAAACTATTAAGGAAGTTAACAATTATTTCGCACCAACTGGTAACATAATAGAGAAACGAACAACCGAGTTGGAAATTATAGAGTTTGAATCAGAGAAAAATTACGC
>JAXQGP010000536.1:0-15582 GCA_037040125.1 Kazachstania sp. M6911
TCTTTAATCACGATTAATACTTCAAAATTGTCACTTTACCATAAAATGAGTCTTCTCACTAAGAAAGTAAGGCATGACTTCATATTTCTCACAAGAACCATGCAGAACTATCATGCGCTAGGGTTATATCACTGGATACCTTGTATAAAAATAAACTCCGACTGTTACTGAGCACCTAGCAATAGACATTTCTTTTTATTAACAAGTGTTTTACTGTAGAATAATTTCCAAAGGAAATTAAAGAAAGACTCTTTCTGTGGGGTTTTCTCGGTAATTATTTTTACCTCGTTAAATTCATCCCGCTCGGACAAATTTTCAAATACGTGAATTATGCAGAAGATAGTTTCACGCACCTGTTTTTATGTCATATTAAATAAGTGACAAATTAGACAGCTTATTTCATACGTACATTGCCTCCCTCTATTGGTTTCAGGAACACATTCATTTATCAGAAAACTTGAAGGAAAATAAAAATTGCTTCAAGTTAATTTTACTCAAAGGGGTTTCAAATAGACACAGAAAATGATGTTGATATTGATCTTCTTATTTCGGTTCAGTAGTTAGCGGCTATAAAAGTTTAATGGCTAAAATGAATGAAACATCAATGTGGAAGAGTCACAATTATTGATCCGTAAAACTGTGTTAGCACCTGTTACGGCCGATGTACTTTTTACAGACTGAGATAATCATCAGAACACCCAAGAAAAGATTAATCAATTGTAATACTTAAGTATTGTTAAGTATTTTCTAATACATTCGGTAACCATGGTTATCTAAATACAAGTAGTTGACCTGTATTCATAGACTTAGTTACTATTGATAAAATGATATCTGAACAAGAAGAGTTATTCTTTTTAAAAGTAACTGTGAGATATAACGGTGATTGTGAACGAATAATTTCCATAGTCGCAGATCGCTATCTCTATTAAGAAAGAGTGGATGTCGGGCTTCCAGTAGTTAATCTCAAATGTCTCTTTAAAGAGAACGAAAATAAGAAAAGATTGACAATCAATCTAATAAGCAGTTATCGATACAGGGACTTCTGTTACCCATTGAGATAATATAGTACGTAGTTGTTAGATGTTGACATTCCGCAGTAAATTCAGAAATGTTAACAGCCATAAAATTGTCCGTGATATTGGATAAGAGAAAAAAAATACGTATAATGATTAAATCTTTTCTTTTTCTATCCACATTTGGCACTTCTTATAATTTTAAAAATAACAAAATTAATGCACAAATTGAACAAATAACCACTCAAAATTGATATCTTTAAATTCGTGAGGGATGGAAGAAACCTTATCAGAACTTTGTCTTCTATAGATCTTTCTAATAAAATAAATTCTCTTCCATTAATTTGTTCGTAACACATAGTTCATTGATTATTATCAATACGTGCATCAACTCTAACAAATAGAAGTAGGTTATATAACTTTATAAAATATATCTCATCCCTCTCGAAGTGTAGGAATTGATGCAAGGCACTGCGTTATTATCTTTAACCAACGCACTACATTTTTAATATATCGCTCTGTGACTAACATTTACCAATACTTAGTGAATATTACGTACCGAATACCTTGCTTACGGTTTCTCTTATATTTGGTGGAAAGAAATTGTGCAAATAGATAGTTCTCACATCAAAAAATTAAATTGGGCGTTTGTAATACAATTTCCCAGAAGAAAATGTTACGCTGCCGAAATTTACCGTATCATTCCAAATCACACAAAATAGAACCAACTTTCACAATAATTTGGCGCACGAGACCATGCGCCCCAAGAGAAACAATCGTGGAACTTATAATTTCTCTTTCTTTCCTTTTTTCTCTCTAATAATTGAATTGCTTAATAAACGTCCGTGGAAGGTTATCTTACGCCAACTATTTTCCTGAATTTTACAATTTGCTACGACTATATACAACGAACAATTTCAAATTAATATCGTCGCTAATAAATGAATGCAGCATCTAATATTTTGACATCTACTCTTCATGTAAAGACATGTTCCTCCGCAGTTTCTCCTAATTTTGGAACAAATATTTCCGCTCTTAAAGAACAACTAACTTTAAATTGGAAAAATCAGGTTCTCTGAGGTTTCACTACAGCCTCTTCATTCTTGAAATAATAATTGATATAAGTTCATTTAGCAAAATGGACGACCCTATTTGGTATTTTTAATCAACTGAGAGAATTTAACGTATCAAGACAGATGTGATATTATCTCCTGCACATGTTCTGTGGAATGATTTTTCAACGAACAATATAACCTACAATGGTAAATTATTGATAAATACATTATTTTAAGTGATTTACCCAAGCGTCTCTATTGTCAATTCATCCAGTTTTGAACTCTTTTTGTATATTTACCAATTATTTCCTTATCATCGAGTAAATTCATCTACTGCATTCATTTGTACGTCAATTTATGTCGAATACAGGTATTCCTTGACAAGCTTGAACAGTATATTGCTTACAGAACAAGCGCATCTCTTAACCAAATATGATTGTCTTTTCTTATTATATCCATATGAAATACGTTAAATTAAGTAACTTGAACAGTTATTAATTACTCGGGCTTTATCTTTGATCAATTCGAAACTACGAAACAATAACCCGTATGGCGATTACATGTTTCTTATTGTTTATCTTTTTTTTTTTTTTTTTTTTTTTTTTTTAAATTGACATGCAAGAAAAGGAAATATTTCGTTATATTACTGTTACAGAATATCAAGTGTAATATCACTAGTTTTAACTTTTTCTCGTCAAATAAACCTATCATAAAGTGTAGAACATTAAAAGAATGAACAGGATTGCTTTATCTAATAGTTATTCCAGGTACACGTCTTTCTTTTAATGAGAATGGACATCTTATATATATATATAGGTTCATTAATTCGGAATAATCATTATTTAATAATTATACTCCTATTTTTTTAACTTAGATTAATTTATTTCTTGAAGTTAATTTTTATTATTCTTGCAATTAATAACAACAACTTATCATTCAGCATTAACACTCAGTAATTTCAAAGTAATATAGGATTTAGCTTTACCTTTTTTGAATATTACATTTGAGATATTATAATAACTTTATACCCAGCTATTCGTCTGCATATCGTTGTTTTCGCATTTACGTCGTTAATCAATTTATCTGCAGTTTAATACCAAAATATTTATAAAATTAATAATAGCGTTTTTCTACACATATTTCCCTAGTAATGCCATTCCAAAATTTAGAAAATTTCTGTTTACCTGAAAACGAACTACTGAACCATCTTTCTTTGGATTCTCCAATCAGCTATTTAAACTCATATAATCTTAACAGCAATAATATCAATTTACAACAAGATTCATTAACTGATTTCAATGTAAATATCGACAATATTAACGATGATCATAATGAAGATTTTGATTTAGGCAACGCAAAAAATTCCATTCCAAATTTTGTCAATGGAATGAGTATGTTATCATATAACATTACCGAAGACAACGGATTAGGTAATTCGCTTTCTCAATCATCTTTCTCCTCATCTTCAGACTCCTTATCTTCATTAATTGATAATGATCGTATTGATAACAATGCCTCACCTATCTCCGAAGAAAATGATACCTTAGCAAGCGACAAAAATAAAGTTTTAACATCATCACTAAATACAAATTCAACTATTTTCCATGATGGAAATCTTGATTCTAAACTCACTATTGAGTTTCCACAAAGATTCCAAGATAATTCAACTAACGATTTCTTAACTCCTGTTTCTTCAATTACTTTGTCATGCGATGATTTATTATTTCAAAATAATTTGATCTTCTCATCAAATAGTACAGGTGTATCACCTACATCGTTAGTTGTCGATGAAGGGCTAAATACAAATGACAAGAAAGTGAAAAATGTAAGAAAACACAAGAAGACAGTCTCAAAGAAGAAACCAAAGAAATCAGTACATAGCCATACAATTGCTAGTATAGCCAATAATCTAAAGAAAGTTTCTGATTCAAGATTATCCGCTCAAGGCTTAGCTCAAGTCCTACATTTGGATTCTCCAGAAGAAGCGTTACAACGTGAAAAATATATTCTTCAAATATTTGAAGAGGATTTACATTATCCATTAGGTTACAAAACTTGGATCAGAGATACCGAAAAGGGGGAAAGAACTGAATTAATTAATGAACTATATGATAGAGTTAAAGGTAGGTACCCAGATTACAATCATGAAATCTTAGAAACTATTATTAGAAGAGCAACATACTATATGATGCAAAGTAGATTAAGAAGAGAAAGAAGAGCTAAGAATAAGAACAAAGAACAAAGCAAATGAGTTCTCGATAATAAAAATTTACACCCTTAATCAGCATTTCCTGTAATAGTTAGGTTTTTTTGTGTTGATCACAAACCTTCTATATCTGTTATATATTCATTATATCTTTCACGCATTTGACGCTGTCGTCAGTAACACGTTTATAAAACTTCATAATATCGATAAATAATAATTAGCATCATATCATCAACGTCATTCCTAGAACTGGTAATCAAATAATGTACTGGTATTGCAGGAGAAAGACAGTTGTACCCACCAGCATTATACCTGCCTGCTGCCAACAGAAACGATTGTTTAAGTTAATCTGCGAGTCACAAAGGTTGATTCATTAAAATAACCCTTGACTTTTGCGGTTCTTAATTAAGAATGCATACATTTTGTTTATATAAAGTTATTACTATACAGAATAAAGTGAACGAAGAAAAAATCATAAACGTGCGTACTAACCAACAGTTCCCTGCCGTTGGTAACAATTAAACGATATGCACTGGGAAAACATATATTACAATAAAGCGATACGATAAATCAAATGTGATTCCTTACAGTCACCATCAAATATGTCCCAAATATCAACATTTTATAACCATAACCTACAAGCATCAAATCTTCGTTTTATGTTTTTTTTGTTATTTTATATTGATTGATACCATACCCGAGCATGTTGCTATAAAAATATTATTAAAATTTAGTGAAGGAACCTCTTTTCTTAGCTCTTCTTAATTTCTTATTCTTTTTGTAAACATGATGATTCGCATCTCTCCAACCTGATGTACTTATCTTTTTATCTTCTTTCTTTGTTTCAGGAATATTGTCAACATCCATATTAGCTGCATTTTCTGGATCTTTTTCTTTTAATTCTTTTAATTTTTGTTCAACTAAATCCTTCTTTAATTTATCTGCTATCCTACTTTCACGAGCATCAACAACTTTTTGGAAGACAGCCTTACGTTTAACAGATTTGGCAGCTAGATGACTGGAGGCACGTAATGATTTAGCCATTTTGTATGTTGTTATTTAGTTTCAGTGTGGAACAGTAGATTATAAAAATATGATAAGAACAAGCAGCGGATATAAATATGGTGATAGTTATTTAATATTAGCTTAACTTACTGTAAAAATGTATAATGTCTGTTACCTTAAGAAGAATATTGACATCCGATTAGTTAAGCTCATCGAATTGAAAAATTTTCTTTCGGTAATCATCAACAGCAGAAATCGCAGCACAAATGAATAAATGCGTAACAAACTTTTCATTCCAATATTTTGGACTGCCGACAACCCGTACACCGATTACTACAACCTTACATCCAACCAACATTTTTGTGTCATTCGAAAACGCACCTTTTTGCTTTATTTTTTATTTTTTATCATTTTTCTCTCAATGCACACGCTTATAACCTGTCAAAATATAAGAAATGCCTGTAGAAGCTACGCAAAAACTTCATGAAAATGATCAAATAGTTTACAAAATTCCCACCCGAGACACAGCATGAGGCGACCATTTCACCAAAAAATCCTCCATAATGGATGAGAATGACACTGTTAATACTTTTTTTTGTCAATCCGCGCATTGCAGGATAGATGTCACCCGCACATCGTCTGGAAATTTTTAATCTGCTCTAAAACTTAGAGGGATGTCTTATATTCTATAATCTTTCAAAGAATTATACCATTCTGTGTTTCTAAAATCAATAAGCATCTCTTTATTCAAACGTAATTGCATGGTATCTAGCACCATCCTCTAAGGAGTTACTGTTGTATTCGTGATACCATCAATTAATGAGAGTTTATATTTGTAGCTTAAGTGTATATATAATTAAGTCTTAATTAAATTTCTTGTTTTTAATTGTGAAGGAATCGACAAACAGATTAAGGATTAAGAAATGGCTAACTTACGTACTCAAAAGAGACTTGCTGCCTCCGTCATTGGTGTCGGTAAGAGAAAGGTCTGGTTAGACCCAAATGAAACTTCTGAAATTGCTGAAGCTAACTCCAGACATGCTATTAGAAGATTAGTTAAGAACGGTACTATCGTTAGAAAGGCCGTCACTGTCCACTCTAAGTCCAGAACTAGAGCTTACACTCTAGCTAAGAGAGCTGGTCGTCACACCGGTTACGGTAAGAGAAAGGGTACTGCCGAAGCTCGTTTACCATCCCAAGTTGTTTGGATTAGAAGATTAAGAGTTCTAAGAAGACTTTTGGCTAAGTACAGAGATGCTGGTAAGATCGACAAGCACTTATACCATGTCTTATACAAGGAAGCTAAGGGTAACGCTTTCAAGCACAAGAGAGCTTTAGTTGAACACATTATCCAAGCTAAGGCTGACACTCAACGTGAAAAGGCTCTATCTATTGAAGCTGATGCTAGAAGATCTAAGAACAGAGCTGCTAGAGAAAGAAGAGCTCAAAGAGTTGCTGAAAAGAGAGAAGCTTTCCTAAATGAAGCTAACTAAATATAAATTGATTGACACAAATAATTAATCTACTTTTTTTACATTAAATTGTCATTTCAAACTATAAATATTTGTTTTAATGTTAAGATGGTTTATTTTACCTTGATGAGTTAAAACTATGCCATCATTCTTATTTTTTTAACAAACCCTTCATCTAATTCATTCCAGTACAACTCAACAATGCTGTATTTCATATATACATAAATATTATATAAAAGTAAAATATAATATAATAAAAAAATAATATAACCTTACCGTTTCTGTGGAATCGATTGGATTGTTGATCGTTATGTAATGTTTTTATTTTGTCTATTATGTATTACTCTTCAGTTGTATCTTGATTTTAGCTTTCTAATATTCCAAACACTTCTAAATTTTCATTTTACTTATCGTAACTATCTATTCTCCTATTAGTTTGACAAATAGTACATCGTGTCTTGGCGGCTTTTGTATCTCCTTCCGTAATTCGATAGTAAGCGCCGTAAACAAACAGTTCATTTCCAATCTCCAACTATCTTTAAACCGTGTTTCTAAATATCTTTCTCGAGTGATAAATGAATACCCCATAAGTAACTGGATTAGTTGAATATTAATGCAATTGTTAGAATATAGATGCAGATTATGTAGAATTTAGATACAAATTAAAAAAATGAATAGAGAAATAACTAATTTTATCGTTGCATATAGTTGACAAATTTCAGCTTTTAGGAAATATGGTAGTGATTGCATTCAAAGTAATGAATCGCTCCAGAGTTGAATAAGACCACAGAAAGTATTTAGCAAATGTCCGGACTTCCCTAAAGTAATACGATTAATAAACTATATATGCATCGTTATTTGTCTTCAAATAACCTCTGTTGAAGTACCAGAACTATAACTGACATTAAAAAAATGCGGAAATAACTAGGTCTTATTATTTTCGGTTTATACTTGGTAAAGATTCCCCAGTGCCTTGGTTCTTAACCAACGATGCACTATTTCCTTTAGAGTAGTATGGATAGGATGGTAACATTATTAAAGGTTGGATAGATGTAATATTTGGGGAGCCCTGTTGTGTCGGCGTATTTTTATAAATAAAAGGAGAATTCTGAGTTGGACGTCCATCTGTATATGATAAGGCGTCTGTGGTAGCCCTTGAAGTTATATGTTCACCCTGAGATGTATTGACGGCATATCTCGAATCCACATTTCCAATTGATGCATTATTTATTTCATTAACTGGTCCTATAGGTTGAATGGTTACTATCGAAGGCTGAGATTTAAAATCTTGATTGACAGGTGTAACATAGTTGGGCGGCTGACTGTTTCCTGAATAGATCACACCACCCTTCAGATACCTATTTTCACTCAATGAAGAGTTTTGAATTGGGGGTCTTAACTTCACACGATCTGTATCAGCTACTACCGGTGTTACTTGCGTGAATGATCCTGTATTCGACCTCTCCAGATCGGTAATTATCTGATTAGTTGGCGTTTGACCGTTAGTAAATGTATGATTATTTAGGTATTGTGGCGGATAATTTATTGTAGGAATACGAGCACCAGAATCTTTTGAACCGGCCTGAATCTGTTGTCCTACTGGAATCCAATTCCTGTAACCTGCAGGAACTTGATTATGATCATCGTTAGGATGCATTAATCTTTCATTTGGTGGCCTAGCTGATTGATTATAATAGTCAGGATAGACCCTCTGATATCCGACTGAATTATTATTTGTTACATTATAATGCATGTTAGGGTCATTTTGTGGCATCTGGAAATTGTCTACTGGAGTATATCCTCGATGATGAACTTGAGACATTAATATTGGTTGCTGTTGTTGCGAGTATGCATTATAACTGGGCTGGTACTGGTACCCAGACAGTCTATGCATATTTGAATCAGCCATGGTTGAATCAACTACTGTAGGCGTGATATTTTTATAATTCGCTCCATAGGAAGATTCTCCAGGATACTGTTGTGGATAAACTTTTGTAATAGGAGGATTGACACCCGGATAGGCATTGGGTTGATAACCGTTCATGGTTTCTTCTTTTGATAAACCGTCAATGATAACTTCAAATGTGGCATAAAATCTTTCGAGAGATTCTTTAGTTTGCTCAGCTCCCTTTTCAATTAAGTTTAATATCTCTCCATCTAATTGAGTTAATCTCATATTACTTGACGCTTTACTCAAAATTGATTTTTTCCAGACTTGGATATGTGATGAGATTTGTTTCTTTGTCCTTATTTCTCCTGTTTCATATCTAATGTATAACGATATCAATTCATTCCTACCATAATTTTTATTACGAACTTTTATCTTTGATGTCCCACTTTTCATTATAAGACGTAATGCCTCTGTGAACGCCTTTTCTACTTTATGGGGCCACTTGTCATGTCCATACATAAATGGAAATAATGCTTGCTCATGATCAGCCTGTTGCATATTACCATAGGCAATTGTCTGAGGTATGAAATTAACCATGTGATTTGGAGCTTCATTTGTCTGTATCGGTACAGCAGTTCCATTACTGTAATATATCGTGCTGTTAACGTTATTATGATTACTACTACTACTACTACTACTATTATTATTATTATTATTATTATTATTATTGTTAATGTCCATGGTGGGAATATTTATTGTAAAATTATAATATAATTCCACTTTTAAGTACAGAAAAGGTATATCTCTTAATCTAGTTAGTTGGACTCGTGGAAGTAGAACAAAAGGTATTATACGGATATTCTAGAAGTTTGTGTTATTATTTAGTAGGTATACTTAATTAACAACAAATTTATGCAAATGTTATATTTTTTTGATCCTATTACGAATATGTGATCGCAATTTAAATATTTGGAAACTTTTAACGAAGTACCCTTTAATTTGAAGTGAGAAATGTGAATCAATTGAATATAGTGTAAATACTAAAATATGACGTCGATCTCTCTTAACATGAAAATGAAATGTTTTAAATGAATAGTCGGTTTAGTGCTCTATCAGTGCAAATGAGTAAATATCAGGGACTTTTCGAACTAATCAATTAAAAAAATTAAAATAAAATAACCAAATTAACTTGAATCAACAATGATCTGTAACTCTTATCAAAATTGAAAAAAATAAATTAAAAAGCGGCAAATCTCTTTTTTAAGGTAAATCATATATGTTGAACATATATATGTTTAATTGATGATTATATATCCTCCTCAAATATGGGATAACTACAAAAGAAAAAGTTAATTATTCATTTGAATTAAAGAAAATTCTAAAAAATCCTGGCAATTGTGGAAAAGTTGCTTTATTCACCAACAAGCATCGGAAGAACCAACAATAGTTGCACCAAATGTAAATAAGGTTCACAACCCATAGTATAGTGCACACCTCCACAGAAAATCTGTAGGTTACTTGAGAAGGAATTGTGAAGATAAACAATATGTGAAAAGCACTTAAAGTTTTGATAAACTCCAGGAAACAAACAAAAAAAAATTAAAATAAAAGAAATATCAAGATATCGCTCGAGCAAACAGTGTCTATCACAATAATCTGTAAGGATAACTGTGAGAACAGGAATGAAAATAATGGGTGGCTTAATGGGAAGAATCTTTTCTTAATATAAACAAACCAGTAATTCTAAGGAAATTTGGAAGAATTTAATTTCACATATATCAAACTTTAAAAATATAATGGACATATTTATTTAAAGACACCCTACGAGTTCGCAG
Source organism: Kazachstania sp. M6911 (assembly GCA_037040125.1). Taxonomy (NCBI): domain Eukaryota; kingdom Fungi; phylum Ascomycota; class Saccharomycetes; order Saccharomycetales; family Saccharomycetaceae; genus Kazachstania; species Kazachstania sp. M6911. The sequence continues at coordinate 10,478 of JAXQGP010000536.1, forward strand.
GGCTTTGTTGATCTCTAGAAATTATAGTAGAGACGAAAAGAGAAACAGAATAAGGATAGCGGGATCACGATGAAGAAAACTGAAGAACTGACAAAATCATACAACGGATTTCTTCAATAACCTCTTCCGGATTTTTCTGCATGGAAATTAAAGTTTCATATTCCTATTGTTCCTTTAGGAAGTTATTTTGAAAAAGTTTAATATTTTTAACGGAATTACAATAACAATGGTAAAGAGTTTCCTAGAAAGCAAGGAGCACAACACTGGAAAAAGCAGCAAATATCTGCAGTTACTAAAATTACAAAGAAATTCCGGAGACACATGAGATACTCTACGACAATTACAAGCAAATTTGTCATATATCTAGGAATGGTCAGATTTTTGAAAATAACATGGAAGTATAAACGCATATCTGCGATGAATTGTATATTGTTGAAAAGAAAAATCTATTCTTTAAGATGACAATAAATTTAATTCTTTACATGTATTGTGCAAACAATCATTCTATAATTTCGAAACATTCAATTCTAGTGTTTTCTCACAAGTCAAAAAGACAATAGATAACAATACATTATTGAATTGATTTCTTCTTGATGAGGTCAATGACGAGTATGAGGTAAGTTATTATTTTCTAATTCTCATTGTTTTCTATCCCACTTTATCCATCGGATATTTTCGACAGTTGTCAGGAGTAGTGTAATATGGTCCTTATTCCGTTGATTAATACTATTGTTATGCCATAATATTATGGACCATCAGAAATAGTTGAACAGATGTGTTTGTAGCAGGGTTCAGCTTATGTGGTGACGCAAATATGTTTCAAATCATGGCAAATTATTATTGTCGTTAAACTTTATCTCGGAATCACGAATGTAAATATATTGTTATCACTGAGGGGGAGGGGACATGGCAAGTGGGATGAACAATATTATCGAGAACAGTAAGATACTTCTCAGGAGTAATATCCAAAAATATAATTGAAACGTTGTAATCTATATAAAGATTGTGTTTCGTTTTGCCGATCATAGTCTCACGAAGTAACTACTTAAGCCAAACGTTCCATGAATCCCGAGGTTCGGTTAGTTTGTTTGTAGAGTCAAAATAGTTACTATGAAAGTTTTTTAAAAAACGAATACTATTGATAATGTGCCCCCATAACCACCAAATATTCATCGTAAATTATTACAGACAAGAGACAGATTTTGGCATAACTTGAAGTGTCTATTCATATATCAACTATTCTTCAACGTGTTTATCTCAATTTATATCGAAATTACCCACCTGATTCGAGTTTAATTAATTTCTCTAGTAGCATAAAACGATCGGCGTTAAGGTCCTCCTGACACATTGCGTTAGCTGTTATTCATTCACACGAGTTAATGCCATTTCCTCGTATAGTCACAAGAAACGGTATCTTCGACATCTCGAGCGAGATCGAAGTCCAGATATCCGTTAACTTCTACAGAATGGAATGTTCGTTTAATATTATCTAATCTATCGTACGATTTTGTTTTTCTTATTGGGTAGCCTCATAATATATCCAAATTATGAAACACGATAGGGGTTATGCATTAAACGATATTAAATCCTAAGAGATAATGAGCTGCTTTATTGCCAAATAGGAATTTTCAAAAGTAACTGTCATATAAATAGATACTTTTAAATTAAATGACGTGGGTGTTATCTTGTACTTAAAGGGTATCCGGAAAGAAAATTGCTTTACAATATCAGAATCAGGGTTACTTTGAATTTTTTCTTTTTATTATTTTTGAATATTAACAATATAATTATTAGACAATATGACTTGGTAGAAGCAGTTAAAGAATGTGACTGAGTATTATTTTAATTAAGTAAGCTTTCTCTATCATGAATTTATTTATCCCAGTAAATAATAGAATAATAACAGGGAGTCGATTCTAATATGTCTACATGACGCGTGTGTGTATTGTTTTTATAAACTTTGTTGAGTTTTTTGTAGTCTTGGTTGTTACTACATAACATTAACAGAATAGTAAACAGGACAAGAATGTCTTTTTGTTTTAAACCTTCTTGCTCTATGCAATCGTACTTTTACAAATACCAAGAAAGATATAATCTTGTGGTTTATAGTCTATTGTTTAACATTCCTGATGATGAAAAATACCCCTGGAATTATCGTAGAATAAACACTTTAAAATACAAGTACAACACTTTAGGACTAACATAGTTGTTTTATTTTTCCTTTTGGACAAAATGAATAAATTGTTCTGATCGTGTTTGAAAAAAGAAAAAAAAATGTTACCTGATATCTATATACTTACAACTGCAGAGAATTGGTTCGTATTGTAAATCTTTCATCATTTCTCCTTTTCTATTGTTTATATTTAAGAAAATACGACTTTGTTTCTTTTTTCCGAAACTGCTTATTATATTATTGAGTCGGATAAACGTAAGTTTATTTTAGAATGTATTCTTTACTTTTCATCGGAATAGAGTCAAATATGTGACACTTTACAGTAGTCTAAGTAGGTTATAACATTTATTAAATGAGTAATCGTTTACCAGGAGGAGTATTTAATTTTATAATCTACGTCATAAATACTTGAAAATCACTAAAATTTTAGTATCAAAGTAAAATTAAGAGAAGTTCAACATCATAAAGCCCTACTTTACTGATTTGGTTCTTGTTACTTATCTATCTTCTGACATTCTTCGTTATAGAGTGACGCATCTTTTCTTGTGCCTAGTTATCAATTATAATATATTTTATCTTCCCATCTCTTCTTTTACGTTGTAACTAAACAGTTTGAACAAACTTAAATTGAGACACTCTCGAAAGCTTATGTTGACTTTCTCAAGTACCCTTTTCCATTTATTGAACTGAAGGTACAGTGGAAAAAGTTTTTCTAAAAGAAGAAATTCTGACAGAAACTGGCTAATTGTTTTCTAATTCCTTCAAAATTTTAAATATTATTAATAATTTCTTAAAGATCCTACTTTTTTGTCATCAAAAGTTAACGAAATGCGAAACAACACGTAGTTTAGACATGTATCCCTATTATTAAGAACATACACTGATTAAAATTAAGCTTTTCAGACGAATTTTAAGTCAGTTTTTCTTCTACTACTACGGAGATATCTCGCTAATAGTGTTTGATGGGGAAACCCGTAGCAATATCTGTAGTTCGAATAAGAAAAAGAAACCGTCGATAAACTGACAAAAAAGGGACTTATAGGAGGTTATTTCAGAGCAGATATCATTTATATACCAAATGTCTCTAACTTGCCAGAAGATTATGATAAAGGGTATCCTATATCATTCATTTGCAAGGTTCTTCTAGATATCAGATTTGAAAATACACTATCCTTAATTTCCGTTGTCTAATTTGTTCTGATATTATTTCCGGTATACGATAAAATAAAAGTCGGCATTTTGTTATGATAAATTTGTATCTATTGAATTTTGCACTTACTACCAGGAAACAGTATCCGTCACTGTCTTTCTAACAATGATTTCTGAACAACATTGTTATTAAAACTTGCTCATATTTAACTTTTAAACTTTATTGTAGTATAATGCATGAAGTGTTTGTTTCGTTGAAGGAAAGTCGCAATGTCAGCTTCGATATTTTCTTAAATCGAACTTTCCGAATTTGGTCAAATAGTACCCGTTTCTGAAAAAATGAAGAACACAGATAATTCAAGCGAAGATGATAGAGTTATATGTAGAAACAAAGGGGAAGAAACTGATTAGTTTAGAGCGCTTCAAGGACAATGCATTTATGTAAAATTTTGAATATTTAATGTACACTGATCCGGTTTCTCGGATTTTTTGATATAATTGATTTATCTTCCGAGTGAATAGTTCAATGTACAGTTTCCATAAGAACCATAGAGTAGTAATACCTAAGAGAAATGTATCTACGCGAATTGTCATGAAAATATTTATTGAGCTCACCTGCAAATCTCGGAGTTAGGATATAAACCTTGTAAGTTCACAGTCGATCACAACTTTATCTCGGCGAAGAACCAAATCTATCTTGTTCAAAGGCAAACAAATTACAGCGACAGAGAGAGCTCGACTGACACACTAATATATAACAGGGGACTGGGGAATGAACTATAGGTGTTACAAGTTCGTGTGTGAAAACATACCAACCATTTACATTTTGTAAATTGGTTAGTGTTAACCACTTTAATATGGCAACATATTATCAACCCTACTTCATCGCGGATGTAAGCAGAATTAGGGTTATATTTTCATTATGATACCCGTATAAAACGATACAAACTGACATTCTTCTCTTCACTAACAATTTGCCGTACAAACTCTTCCCCAACTAGTAAATTTCTTTTGGGTTCGACTAGTTTCGAGAAAAACACTTCTGTACGGTGTGTTGTCTGGAGGGAGAGACTGGAATTCGCACTACAACGAAAAATTCACGCGCTTTTTCTTCAAATTTCTGTTGCGGTGAAACTGTTTATTTTGCTTTTGTAGAGTGGCGTTCCACTGTAAACCGCTCGGCAAATTTTGCGAATGGTTCCATTTGTGTGACAAACTGAAATATTCAGCAAGTAAAATAAAATTTCGGTGGTTTGCGGTAAAGTAACAGCAACTAATGGGATATTTGCCAAATCTTACATGGCAAACTGTAGGTAACAGAAATTTCATGATAAACTAATCCTTCTTTTTCATTATTCATGGTGTTTAGTCACTTACTTATTTGATTTGATATAGATACATATTTTTTTAGAACTACATCTTAACTCTGGATTCTGTTCTTTATTTTGTCTCTATTGACTTGTTCTTTATATAGGTCATTCATTCTGCATAGAGAGGAAGAACATTAATAACACATACGAAAAACCATGTCTAGTAAACGTATTTCCAAGGAACTTCGTGATATAGAAAGAGACCCTCCAACTTCATGTTCCGCTGGTCCAGTCGGTGATGATTTATATCACTGGCAAGCATCTATTATGGGTCCACCAGATTCCCCATACGCTGGTGGTGTCTTCTTTTTATCTATCCATTTCCCAACTGATTATCCTTTCAAACCACCAAAGATTGCATTCACTACAAAGATTTACCATCCAAATATTAACGCTAATGGTAATATTTGTTT
>JAXQGP010000537.1:0-15597 GCA_037040125.1 Kazachstania sp. M6911
AGGTTCGAATCCCTCAATATCTTGTTGTGAAGTTTGACCTTCTTCATCATTTTCTAAATTGTTTCTACCACTACCATCTTTTTTAAAGAAATCAGGATGTTTAATATAATACCTAATTACGAAAAGAACGAATGAACTAGTAAAAATTGAACCGAAAAAATTTGCAACACCTAAGAAACAACGAATCATTTCAATTTCATTTTCTGCAGTTTTACAAACTGTTGGAATTGTATTAAAATTTACAATAATTGCATTTATTGATTCAAATAATACAGAATAAATTATAGTTAAATTAAAACCAATTGATTTATTTGTTGAATAAAATAAAGCCATCCCAGCTAATGGAATTCTGTATAAATTAAAAGAATGATAAGATAAATCAGATGTCTTTGGATCATAATCTGGATCACGAATCAAACAATCTAATATTGAGATTGATAATGTTAATATACCTGTTCTAAACAGACTGCTTTTAAAATTAGGGGTTATCATTGTTATATACTGTGGGAAAAAAATGAGTTGTTAGATGAAGGGAGCTAATTATCTGTTTTGTTATTGTTAATATGTTTATAATATAAATATTATTTGAATATAACCTTTGGAAACTCGGTGTTGTCAAATAATTCAACTGTATATAGTATTATATCTTGGTAACTGTTACTTCTTCTTCTAACCTGTTTCAAATATAACTATATCTGCCAAGTTGTTGCAACTATCTCCTTCTCGCTACATCATCACTAAAAAAAATGGCTTCAAATTCCCGGGAGGGAGGCGAAGCGACACATCGAATGTTTCAGTTATTATATGTAGTCCACTGTTATTTAAAGGATGTACATACGTAGTAAGAACGGTGTGAATTGTACTTTATTACACTAATATAATAGTTAGTCAGTTATAAATTTATATATAAATGCAATGATATTTGCAATTTTTACAACTTGATTTGAATATAATAAAGAGTTCACATATTCGTGTCTTTAAGTATACGTTAGGGAACTCATGGGACTCCAATTGTGTTGTTACCACCTTATATTTACTTACACAACACATCTCAGGACAAGACTCACGTTCCCGCATATAACAATTCATAAACCATTGTTCATAACAATTGCTAATAATAATATTAATAATAATATATAACTTACTCACTGCAGTAGAAGAAGAACAACTTCGTTTCGTTTCGTTCAAAATAGTCGATATGTCGCTTAAATATTCATTTTGTACACAGAATATGCCGCACAACTTCAAACACTTTCTATTATTTCCATAAAGAACAGCACAACAAAAAATTGAAATTTTGAAACAAATTTCTCTCTGTGAGCCAAGAATATGAACAAATATTTAGTTTTGAATCATTCTTGATAATATATGTAATTATATAAATGTATTTAGTTAGTGAGACTCTCTGTAATTGAATTTTTAATAGATTTGTAGTTTTAAGAAACTTTGATTTTGTTACTCTGTGTCATATAAAATACATTTTAGATATCTCAATTAAAGAGTGGAAATCTTTTAGATCTGATCTATAATAAAAATAAAAATAAAAATATGTCATATCGTGGTGGTGTCCCTAATAATGGTTTTAATGGTTCTCCTGCCATGAATCAACAACAATCAGGATTTGATTATAATGCAGGTCAAAGTAGAGCATTTAATGCCGTTAATCAAAATAATAATCGTTCCAATGGTAATATTAGAAATAATAACAACAATGGTAATAGTATTATGAATAAAATTCAAAATGGTTTTGATCAAATGAATGAATTTGCTGAAGAATTATCAGATAAACCAATTATTAAAAAATTTCAACCTTATATTCCAGGTTTAGCTAGATTTTTCATTGTCGCTACATTTTATGAGGATTCGATCAGATTATTAACTCAATGGAGTGATCAAGTATTTTTCTTACATAAATGGAAACATTATCCAAGATGGTTTGTAGTAATCTTCTTGATCTCTGTTACAATTGTAATGATCATAGGTTCAACTTTATTAGTATTAAGAAAACAAACTAATTATGCAACAGGTGCATTATGTAGTTGTATCATTTTACAAGGTTTAGTATATGGTTTATTTACAGGATCATCATTTATATTAAGAAATTTTAGTGTCATTGGTGGTTTATTGATTGCATTTAGTGATTCAATTGTACAAAATAAGACAACATTTGGTATGTTACCAGAATTACAAGATAAGAGTCAAAAATTTAAAGGTTATTTATTATTAGCTGGTCGTATCTTAATTGTCTTAATGTTTGTTGGTTTTGCATTTTCAAAATCTTGGTTCACAGTATTTTTAACTCTTGGTGGTACTGTATGTTTTGCCATTGGTTACAAGACTAAATTAGCTTCTTTATTACTAGGTTTAATCCTTGTTGTATACAATTTATCATTAAACAACTATTGGTTACATCAGGATTCAAAGAGAGATTTCTTAAGATACGAATTCTATCAAAACTTAAGTATCATCGGTGGTTTATTATTAGTTACTAACACAGGTGCTGGTGACTATTCTGTCGATAGTAAGAAGAAAATATATTAAACATTTATGAATACATATATATATGTAATTGTATACTCTTTTGAAATTTCTATAAATAGATTACAACAAAATTGAGCTTCTGTATGTTACCCGCATATCGTCGAAAATTTTTTCGAAATTCGAAGCAAACTGCAGGCGCTTCTACGCGGCTGTCTGTGTGCTTTGCTTTGCTTTTTTCTGTTGTATGTGCTTGGGACTCTCTCCCGTTTCGTTTTGTTTTGTTTTGCAGGGATCAACAACATACATAAATAAACAGTTTATTATATAAATGTTTACAATTTAAAGAACTGTTTTTCTTCGATAGGTTTTTTTAATATCTGTTACTTATTATAGATATATAGCAATACAGATAAACATATTAAATATATTACAATAATGCGTTTCTCTACTCTCGCTTCTGTTACAGCACTTTTAGCTTCTGCTTCAAAAGTTGCTGCTTTAGGTGAATTAGCCTTCAATATTGGTGTTAAGAATAATGATGGTACTTGTAAATCTACCTCTGATTACGAAACTGAATTACAAGTTCTAAAAAGTTATACTTCTACCATTAAAGTTTACGCTGCTTCAGATTGTAACACTTTACAAAATTTAGGTCCTGCTGCTGAAGCTGAAGGTTTCTCCGTCTTTGTTGGTGTCTGGCCAAATGATGATGCTCATTTCCAAGCTGAACAAGATGCTTTAAAGGCTTACTTACCAAATATTAAGAAGGATACCGTTGCAGGTTTCTTAGTTGGTTCTGAAGCTTTATATCGTGATGATTTAACTGCTTCTCAATTAGCCGAAAAGATTAATACTATTCGTACTTTAATTGAATCTATTAACGATTCTCAAGGTTCTTCTTACTCTGGTAAACAAGTTGGTACTGTCGATTCCTGGAACGTTTTAGTTGCTGGTTACAATTCTCCAGTTATTGAAGCTTCTGATTTCGTTATGGCTAATGCTTTCTCTTACTGGCAAGGTCAAACTATGAACAATGCTTCATACTCTTTCTTCGATGATATCATGCAAGCTCTACAAACTATCCAAACTACTAAGGGTTCTACTGATATTACTTTCTGGGTTGGTGAAACTGGTTGGCCAACCGATGGTACTAACTTCGAATCTGCTTACCCATCTGTTGATAACGCTAAGCAATTCTGGAAAGAAGGTATCTGTGCCATGAGAGCTTGGGGTGTTAACGTTATTGTCTTTGAAGCCTTCGATGAAGATTGGAAGCCAAATACTTCTGGTACTTCTGATGTCGAAAAACACTGGGGTGTTTGGACTTCTGAAAACGCTTTGAAGTACTCTCTAGATTGTGACTTCTCAAACTAAATAAGAATTGAAACAAAATAATTAAATAAATAGAAATTATTGAATTGTTAGCATACACATATTTACTTGTGCATTAACACTTCGCATTTCTTTTCTCCCTTTTTTATTTCTTCAATTATCTTTTACTCATATTTACTTTCGTTACGGTTACCAATTATAATTCATTTCTGATCCAAGTTTTTTTCAAATATATATTAAAAATTCCACATAATTATATACATAAGTATGTACTAAGGAGAATATATCAATGTTAATATACAACATCTCTCTCTATTCATTGTTATCGTAATGACATATATGGAGTCCCTTTCAATGTCTCGTATACAACGATAATTTTTCTGTTCCCAATTTGAAAAAATCCAAAGTGAAAAATTTTTCAGTAATAAATATTTTATTCGTTTCTGTCGCGCAATCGCTGAACAAATTTTTTTTTCTTTGCTTTGGGCACTTTTAATGGATGCCCTTGGTAAGAGAGAGCAAGAATTGTTCATAGTGGTATCTTACTCTTGCGTTATCCATCTTGAATAATTTAGTTACACGATAATGAAACCTTTAATGATTAATTAATAGATTTCAATAATTGCAATTACGTATTCATTATATAGTTACAATTTAATTCTATATTTGTTACTAAATTATTTTTCTTCTGTTCACAATCTCACAATAGAATCAAACATCGAAGATTAGTTTTTTGAAATTTTATTTGTATTTATCACCAATCAATATAATTAAATCCATTAATTTGAAAGTGAATATTTAAAGAGAAATAAAGAAACAAAGAAAGAAATTAATTATGTCCCGTTTCTTCGCAACTACTTACGAATACGATAGTGATACATCATCTTCTGAATCAGATTTATTATCTTCTTCTGAAGAAGAATTAATTAGTTCATCCGGTGAAGAAAATCAATCAGATGATTCTTTCTTCAATGATGATGACGAATCTGAAGTATCAGATTCTGATTTCGATTCTGATGATTCCGATAGTAAACCATATGGTCCAGATTGGTTCAAAAAATCTGAATTTAGAAAAGGTGGAGCTGGTTCAGGTGGTAATAAATTCTTAAAAGGTGCCAATTATTCTGATTCTGAAGGTTCTGAATCAGATGATGAAGGTAAGAAAGTTGTTAAATCTGCTAAGGATAAATTATTAGATGAAATGCAAACTGTATTTGATAAAATTGAAACAGCTGAAATGTCTGATGATTGGATCTCAATCTTAAATGAATTCGATAACGTTACTCGTTTATTAGTTAGAGCTCAACAACAAAATTGGGGTACTCCAAACATTTTCATTAAAGTTGTTGCTCAAGTTGAAGATTTAGTTAATTCTACTACTCAAACTGATATTAAAAAGAAAGATGTTTCCAGAGCTTACAATACTACAAAACAAAGAGTTAGAAAAGTCGCTAAGGAAAATGAAGATGCAATGATAAAATTCAGAGAAAACCCAGATGCTTTCGATAAAGAACCAACTGTTGATTTAGAAAGTTCAGAACCAGCTATGGATATTAATGCTCAATTTGCTGCTAACAAATCTGTCAATTTGTCATCTTTAGCTGCTGCTTCTTCTGAAGTCAGTTTCTTCACTTCTTTACGTATTGTTATCGATTCCAGAGGTAAGAAGAATGTTAACCCACAAGAAATGATTAAGATTATTGAAGATTTATTAGCTTCTAACGCTAGTCCATATGAATACATCATGGCTTATTTAACTTTAATTCCAATTAGAATGGAAGCTGCTAGTAACTTATCTTATCAACCAATCGATCAATGGAAGGCTGCCTACAACGATTACATGGCTCTATTGAAACTTCTAGAAGATAACATCGCTACATACCGTGTTTCTGAATTAGCTGCTTTCAATGAAGATATTGAAAAGGAACCTGTTGCCGATGCTCAAGGTATTAAGAATATCTTAGGTTCTTTATTTGCTTACGTTGAAAGATTAGATGATGAATTTACCAAATCTTTATTAAACTTAGATCCTCACTCCAGTGAATATTTAATCCGTTTAAAGGATGAACAATTGATTTACAACATGATCTTAAAGACTCAGTTATACTTAGAACAAACTTTACCTGCTGATAAGAAGGAAACTATGTTAGCTCGTATCTTCGTCAAGAGATTAGATCACATTTACTATAAATCTGATAAATTAAATGTTATCATTGAAACTAACGCTTGGAAATCTGTTTCTCCAGCTTTGAAATCTGAATATATCCCAATTCCAGCAACTATCGATGATAAATATATTGCTACATTAGTAAACTCCTTATGTGACATTTTAATCAAACAAGAAGATTCTTTCCTACGTACTCGTGCTATATTATACTGTGTCTTCTTCACTGCATCTAACGGTGATTTCCTTGCCGCTAAGGATATGTTACTTTCTTCTAAGGTTCAATCTAATATTAGTAAAAGTAATTCCTCTTTACAAATTTTATTCAACCGTGTTGTTGTTCAATTGGGTATCTCCGCTTTCCAAGCTTGTTTGATAGAAGAATGTCATCAAGTTCTAAATGAACTATTGGCTAGTGCACATTTGAAAGAAATCTTAGGTCAACAACCTCTACAAAGAATTAACTCAAATACTGAAAATCGTGAAGAACAATGTATTCCATACCATCAACATATTAACTTAGATTTGATCGATGTTGTCTTCATGACATGTTCTCTATTGATTGAAATCCCACAAATGACTGCATTCTATTCTGGTATCAGAATCAAGAGACTTCCATATTCACAAAAATCTATACGTCGTGTTCTTGAACATCACGATAAGGCCAGTTTCCAAGGTCCTCCAGAAACTTCCAGAGATTTTGTTGTCTACGCTGCTAAGGCTATGCAAAAGGGTGACTGGGAATCTTCTGTTTCATATTTACAAAGTGTTAAATCCTGGAACATGCTTCCTAACAATGATGTTGTTATGGAAAACTTAGTTGAAAGAATTAAGACCGAATCCATGAAATCTTACTTATACACATACAAGAAGTTTTACAGTAAGTTCTCTGTAAAACAATTAGCTGATGTCTTCAGTTTAGATTCTGCTAAGGTCGTTGAAATTTTGGAAACTATCACCACTGAATTTGAAATTAACTTCAAATTGAATGATGAAAAGACCACATTAGTTGTTGAAGGTGGTGATGAAATCACCAAATTAGAAGAAGTTGCTTTAAGATTAAACAAAGAATATAAAATTACCAAGGAACGTTTATTCCCATCCCGTCGTCGTTAATTATTAACTTAATAGTCATGAATTTTAAAATAAACGAACTTAAAGTCTATTTTTTATTTGTCTGTTTCGCAAATACAATACGAAATTTGTGAATTGGACAAAAGTAAATAAATTTATATAAATAATTTATGTACAATAACATACAACAAAAAAAAAATACATATAATAATACTTGAAGTAGTATCTTTTCAGAAGTATATTCGAGGTATATAATGATTATTCAAAAAAAAGAATTGCGTTAATTCGAATTATATATAATTTACAGAAATGGATATGTGATAATATCTTTGATATGTATTACAGATATTACAGATATTATATAAATGACTAAATGATGGGATGTCTTCTTGATACCATAGGACAGCAGTATTACCTGTTATTATCTTTTCTTCCAACTTATATTTTTCTTGTAAAATCAGAATCTACAATACCAGATCTTTCACACATGCTTCTAAAGATAGTTTCTTCGTTCTTGAATAATTCCCATGGTGTATCGAATTCAGCAATTTCACCTTTTTCTAAAACTAAAATTCTATCATACGAAAGGATTGTTTTCAATCTATGTGCAATACAAAGAATAGTACAGTCACCGAATTCTTCTACAATACGTGCTTGGATTTTACCATCTGTTTCGTAATCAACTGACGATGTTGCTTCATCCAGAATTAAAATCTTAGCTTGACGGACAAGAGCTCTTGTTAACGCCAATATTTGTCTTTCACCTAATGAGAAATTAGCACCTTCTTCTTCAACAATTTGATCTAGATGGAACTTATGCATGTCAATATGTGTACCTTTATCGTTTTCTTTCTCATTCATTACTTCTTTCAATTCTTCATGTTCAATAGCACCACCTCTTACTAATGCATCCCATAATAGGTCGTCTGAGTTTTCATTGAATGGATCCAGATTTTTTCTGATAGTACCTTTGAATAAAACAGGATCCTGAGGAATGATTGCCAATTTTCTACGCAAATCATATAAACCAATTTGAGAAATATCAACACCATCGATTATAATTTTACCACTTTCTAGTTCGTTCAATCTGTACAATGCACTCATGATTGTGGACTTACCAGCACCTGTACGACCACAAATACCAATCTTCTCACCACTTGCAATAGACATAGTTACATCCTTTAATACAATAGGTAAACCAGGTCTGTAAGCAAAATCAACATTTTCGAATTCGATTTCACCTTTGCTTGGCCATGATTCAGGTGGAGAACTCTCTGGTTTCTTGTATGCAGCTTCCATTGGTAATTCGGTAGCATATGTTACCATTCTTTCAGCACTATTCATATCATTCTCAGTTTGAGTTAAAGCTCTTAGCACAGTATTTAATAAACCAGGTAATTGTAAAACGTAAGTCAACAAAACACCAACAGAGGCAGCACCAATAGGGAATGCTCTTGTGACACATAAAAGTGTGATAATTAAAGCAAACGCGACCGCAATGATATCAAGGAAGATAGCAACCCATCTTTGAACAGCAATACTTAAATAACCAGCTTCATTCATTTTGTTAATCAGATAGTCAGATTTGGCTAAGAATCTATCCTCAGCTCTATAGTATTTAATAGTATCCATACCACCCAGGACTTCGTTTAGATTATTGTAAACAAAGGAACGTTGAATAGCTTCTAATCTCTTGATTTCTCTACCAGAACTTTGATAATGGTCAGCAATGAAAACAAAAATTAATAACAAAAATGGGATAGCGATAGCGAACCATGGTAAGTAGACAATACACATGACACAGACACCAATTATATTACCAGTTTGGTATAGTAGTAAACGTACACTTTCGGTTAATTCATTATCTAAACTATCTGTATCCTTGGTAAAACGATTCAAAATACGACCTAGAGGTGTAGTATCCAAATAACTCATTGGTGCATGAAGAATTCTGTGAACAGCTCTTAGATTTAACCATTTAGAAGCCAAAACACCAATGTGACAAACAAGTGTAAATTGCATCGACATAAAAATGTAACTACCAAAAACGAAAAATGAATATAGACCCATGTAAAAACTAGTCGATCTGTCCTTGAATTTATTCTCAGTCCAATATGATAACCAAACAGAGGAAAATAATGTACAGAAAGTTGTTGCTGTGATTAGGAAAATATAAAGTGGAATTGCAACAGTCCCCCATTTACCTACACCAGCTCTCAAATATTCCTGGTAAATTCCTAACTTAATACTGTTGACAGCTCTTTCTTCTTTAGAAGTTAAATGACCATCTTCATTAGTTTTATTTGTGATTTCTTTCGCAAGGTTGATCATTTCTTCATTCTCTTGGTGGATTTCGTCGATTTCTTCATCTTCTTTATCTTCTTCCTTCTTGGATTGTGTAGCGAATTGTAATAAGTTAATTAAAGTTTCATTTTTCTTTTTCATTTCTTCGACAGGACCTATTTGAAAGGAACCGTCAGAACCAAGCACAATGATTTTATCAGCCTTTTCAATTAATGACAGTTGATGTGTAGCTAAGACTCTAGTTTTATTACCTAATAATCCACATAGACATTCGTCCATGATTAACTTACCGACACGAGCATCAACCGCACTTAAGACATCATCAAATAGGAATATATCTTCATCTCTGTATACAGCTCTTGCTAGATTAATACGAGCCTTCTGACCACCAGACAAATTAATACCACGTTCACCAATTTCTGTATCATCACCTGCAGGTAAGATTTTCATATCATCTTCTAAAGAACATACTTTTAGAACCTTTTCGTATCTTTCTCTGTTAAATGGAGAACCAAATAAAATATTATTTCTAACAGTTGCGTTTTGAATCCATGGATAACCACCCATTAGAAGATGACCATTGACTTGTACTCTACCACCAGTTTTCTTCATTGAACCACCTAATGCGTTTAGTAAAGATGTCTTACCAGTACCGATTGGACCTGTAATCATAACGAATTCACCTTTCTTAACCTCAAAATTTAAATCTGTAAATTTAGTAAAAGTTTTCACATTAGTTTTATCTTCTTCGTCATCATTTTTGACAGTTTTATCAATAATAGTCTTCTTAATTTCAACTTGTTTTTTATCCTTATTTTTTTTAGCTTCTGCTTTTAATCTTTTACTTCTTTGTTTTGGTGTCTCTTCATCTTCTAATCTTTGTTTTTCTTCGGCATCCATTAATTCGTAATCTTCCCATTCAAATGAAGCATTTTCAACCTTTATAGCAATATTTGGATCTAAACCAGGTAATGGTTTGAATTCTTCTCTTAAATTTGGATCTTCTTCAGGAGTTTCTAATAGTTCTTGTAAACGACCCAAACCAATAATCATATCAATACCAGTACTTAAAGCAATTGGGAAGAAAAACATCTGAATACTTAAGACTTGAAACAATGATAAAGATGAGAAAACGTTACTTGGAGTTCTACCCATATTATTAACTTTATACATTGACAAAAATGTTACTAATGAAGCAATATTTGGTAAAGACATTGCTAAAGCAATCATGAAATTTCTAGTATATTGCATCTTTCTAACATTTTGAATCTCTAAGGATCTAATATCTTGCACATTTCCTTCGTATGCATCTTCCCATGCGTAATATTTGACCATTTTCATATTGTTTAAGATTTCTCTCATTTTACCAACTCTTGCATCTGTATATTTATTAGCTGTAACTCTATATTTGATGATAGTTTTAAAGACAACCATTGTTACAATCAATATCACAATGAATAAACCGATACCTACTAAAGCAATAGCACCTAAATTAACAATTAATAATACGATAGCAATTGCGAAAATTGCTGGGAACCCAACCAAGAAAGGTTGAAACGACAATGCAAATTCTACTCTAGCTAAATCTGTTGTAATGAAAGAAGTAACTTTACCATTTGGATATTTATGTTTTGAAAAATTTGATACTCTAAACATTTTATCTAAAGCAGCTTTAGTTAATAAAGATTTAGCTTGTGAACCGGTTAATTGTGAAGAATGGAAAAAATGATTGAATAAAACACCATTGAAAAACATCATTGCACAAGCACCAATGGCGTAACCTATACCTGCATTAACTTTTGTATCATGAAATATTGCTTTTTTCTCAACGAACGCAATTAATCTTTTAGTAATCATTGGATTAAAACCTGAAGTACAATTAGCTAAGATAGCCATTAAACAAGAGAATAAAAATTGTTTCTTAAAAGTAAAGAATAAGATTTTCAACATTGTTAATTTTGGTAATCTTGTTCTATCTCTAATTTCTTGTTCAGTTGCATCAGGATGATTCTTAGCGTAAAGTTTCCTTGCTTTATCAAAATACCAATTTAAATTTTTTTCGAAATCTTTATAAATTGTTTCGATTGCCATTCTTTCATCCATTTTAAATAAATCATTTGGTTGAACAGTTCTTTTATAACCTGTTTTAATAATTGGTATAACCCACCAAATGAAAAAATTTGATAAAATATTTGTATGAAATAAAGGATAAATTTTTCTTTCAGAATCATCTATTGGAACACTTGGAATTTTTTTACTATGAACAAAACTAAATAATCTTTTCTGTGGGAAAATATCAGATTGTGTAACTTTTTCAATATCATCTTTATTTAAATAAGTCTTTGGAATATTTCTATTAATTTTATATTCACCAGTTGATAAAATTGAAAAATTTGAAATATCTGTTGAATCTAATGAAGATGTTTCTTTAATGATAGATGCAGAATCTGATGAATCTGAACGATTATGATGTGGCACTAAATTATTATTACCAACTGTTGGATTAAATTTTGGTAGTTGATCAGATGAAGAACTTGTTACAGTTACTATATTTTGTACATTTGTAGAGTTATTTTTCTCATTCTGACTAGAATTTGATTGACTTTCTGTTGAATTTTGTGTATTCATTTAAATAATTGTAATGACACAGACGTAACTAGATTGTTTGTAAATAATATGTATGATAGTAGGGTATATGTGTATATTTGTATGATATTAACTAAAACAGTTATTTTTTTTTAAAGGAGTTCTGAATAGCAAAATTGTAGCAAAGTAATATGCAAATACTATTTTATTAATTAATAGACTTTTCTTATATGTATTACCAGATTATACCTTGCGTAATAATTTGTAGATCTTACTTCTTATTCTTATTTTTTCACTAATTAACTTCTGTAAGGCAACTTATAATGAAAAAACTTTTCAGTAACAAAAGAAGTAGTCTCTAGCTATTATAATTAAAAAAATGATAATGTTTTCAAGAGATATACTTATATAATATAATTCAAACAGATAAAATGACACATTCCTATATAAAAACAGAAATTTTCTATCGGTTTCTTTAACCATTAATATTTATTCCAGCCGGATACAAAAATTGAATCATCATCACCACTTTGTTCATATAATAACTATAATTCATTAATGGTATCGCTATGTACTAGGGTTAGTAATGTTTTTTTGTCCCTCTTCTACATAATAACATTGTTGAAAACCCTAACTTCTTCAAGTATCCGGAAGATTGCCAAGATAACACAGAAACAACCGTACAAAACCAAGAATATTTGTCACATTTCTTTCAATAATCGAAAGAATTATTTCATGTAATAAATCTGGAGTGCTGCAATATATTCTGTGAAGAAGAAGCCACTAACTCCGCGGGGATTTGATCTATGTATGCTGCGTAACTTTCACTATCCAATGTACTGATCATTATCACCATGGAGTTAACAGATAGTGGCTTTGCATTGAAAATTTATGAATTGCAATTATTTTTAGTATGGGAGCAAACGAAGGAATACCATTCCGCGGGATAGAAAGAAAAAATTAATAAATTTTACATATATTTTACATTACCCTGAAACGGGGTCAAATTTTTTTTTACTGTTTCGAAAAATCTCAACCGTTTGTGCAAGCAACTTACAGTAAACTGAAAATTTTTCAGTTGAACTTTAGATAATTCGATGAGATGAGATGAGATGACATAAGATATCTAATCAATTAAACAAAATAGTTATTATTACCTCGAATTATATTAGAAGTGACTAACAAAAATACATATTTATAACCAATTAATCAAATTATTATCATTTTTGGAAAGGATATACAACTATTAAGATAATACAGTACAATGGGTTTAGCTGCAACAAGGGTGAAACAAAGATTTGGTAATGATCCAAGAAATACTAATTGGAGTAATGATACTTCAAGATTTGGTCATCAACAATTAGAGAGATTTGGTTGGAAACCTGGTATGGGTCTTGGTATGTCACCAATGAATTCACATACTTCACATATAAAAGTTCATTTAAAAGATGATAATGTTGGTCTTGGTGCAAAAATTTCAAGAAAAAAAAATCGTCAAGATGAATTTGATAATGGTGAATGTGCAGGTTTAGATGTATTTCAAAGAATTTTAGGTAGATTAAATGGTAAAGAGACTAAAATTAATGATGAATTAGAAATTCAAAGGAAACAGAAAATTATTGATGGTAAATGGGGGATACATTTTGTTAAAGCAGATATTTTAGCAAGTACTTGGGATCCAGAGACTAAAAAAATTAAATCATATTCAAATGAAAACGATAATAAAAATAATAATAGTGATACAGAGAAAAAATCATCGAAAAGAAAGAGAAAATCTGAAGATGATGATGATGATGAAAGTTCACATAAGAAAAAGAAGAAAAGTAAACATGATAAGAAAAAATCAAAGAAATCAAAGAAAGATGATAAATTAGATAAGAAGGCTAAGAAAACTGCAAAGAAGGCTGAGAAAAAGGCTAAAAAGAAAGCCAAAAAGGAATCAAAGAAGAAAATGAAAATTTCACTAGAATCAAGTAAAACTGCATCAAATATTCCAATTGCTGTTACAACAAGACTTTCTGTACGTTCTAAATGGATTAAACAAAAGAGAGCAGCTGTAATGGATTCAAAAGCATTAAATGAAATTTTCATGATTAAAAATGAATAAATAAAATAAATAAATCATCTTACTCGCATATATACATTTTTTCTGTGTAAATAATTGTATATCATTTATAATTGATACATCTAATTTTGGTAATTAGGTCCTACACTTTCTCTTTTCTTAAAAAATCTATTTAAAGTAACAAAAAAAAAAGTAGATTGAGTCCTTGTTAAACTAAAAAAAATTATACATGTAAATATAAACCGATTTGCTTGTTTGTTTGTTTTCATTAATTAGAATGTTAATAACTGTAAATAACTATGTTTTTTTTTATTTTTTTTATTATTTAGATAAACTGCTGTTAATAATTGTACAAGTTAAGAATATACAAATAAAAAATATATTAAATTGTAAATCCTATATCGCTTATAATAAAGCGAAACCTAAACTAGCAACAACGGAAATGGTACCGAAAGAAGTTAATAACGTTTGAATGAAACCTAATTCATTTTGGGCAACAGCAGCATTCTTATGTGTAGAAGTCGTTGAAGAAGAGGACTTAGAATCAGAAGAGGATTTGGAACCAGAGGAAGTCTTGGAACCAGATGCAGAAGTAATAGAACCAGAAGAAGTCTTAGAACCAGAAGCGGAACCAGAAGTGAAAGTAGCAGAATCACTAGCAGTGTTAGTACCGACAGAACCAATTTCCTTCAAAGCAGCGGAACAACCATCTTGAGTAACAGCGGTTTGAATAGAAGCAGAACCACTGAAGTCACAGTCAGAACTTGAACCACCGTTAGATTGGTAGTATAAGTTTAAGACGAAGTTTAATTGTTCTTCAGAAGAACAGAAGGAGTAAGAACCGTATTTACCAGAAGTACCGTTAGCTGAGATACCATCACAAGAGACGTAAGCACAAACGTAATCGAATAAATCAGCGTAATCGTCAGAGGAGACATCAGAAGAGACAACACAAGTGTTAGCAGCGTTCATACAGGAACATAGATCAGCATCTGGAGTTGGTGGTAAGACAGTAGCGGCGGCCCAGTTCTTGTTAGTAGCTGGACAAGCTAAAGAAGTACTAGTAGCAGTGTAAGAAGCAGTGTTAGCGGAACTTGGGCTAATGTTATGAATTTCACTTGAGTAATAACCGAAATCAGCTCTAGTAGAGACAGAGTCACCATCGATAGAGACTAAACCGTAATTGTTAGTTTCTTGGAAATACATGTAAACGATACCACCGGACCAAACACTAGTCATATTATCACCATATAGAGCTTGAACTTCAGTGAAAGTTCTTGGAGTAACTTCATTACAACCATATTCAGAGAAGAAGATTGGGACACTAATGTTTCTGAAATCGTCGGTTCTAGCTTCGTATCCAGATTCTTTATAAGTAGATTTACCACACCATTCGTACATATTAATACCATAGAAATCAGCCTTGACATCGTCATCACCACAAGCGAAGTAATCAGCCATTGGAACACGAGTATCTTCATCATCATTAGAAGAGTAACCGACTGGGATAGTTCTGTAAGATTGGTCCTTAATATATTGTTTAGAATCTCTGATAGCAGCTTTAACGAAAGCGGAAGCGTCAGTGTTAGTG
>JAXQGP010000538.1:0-15656 GCA_037040125.1 Kazachstania sp. M6911
TTTCAGGTACAATTTCAAAATCTTTCCAAATTGTATCAATTAAATTTTCATTAATTGGTACTAAAAGAACCTTTGCATTAGATTCTTTTAATTTATTTGAAATTAAATTTTGTAATTGGATAATTTGTTGATAACTAAATAATTTTGGATCAACACCAATTTTAACTTCTTTATTACCTAAACCTTCTGACATTTCTTGACATTCTTTAATACACCATTCTTGCCAAGTTGTATGATCAACACCTTGTCTCAATAAAGACCAATTAAAATCTAATTCTTGTAAAGCTTGATTAAAATATCTACCATCTGTACTTAATACAGATTTCCCCTCATGATGATCTTGATTAAAATTTAAAAGATCTCTTGTGATACAAGCAATACCCGCAGAACCAGAAAACCCAGAAATAAAACTTCTTCTTTGATCAATTGCTGCAACATATTCAGATTGATGTTCATCTTCACTTGGTACAATATAACAAGCTAAATCATATTTCGCCATTTGATTACGTAAAGCGTGTAATCTTTGACTTGTATTAACTTCTTTATTTGATTGACATAATGAATCTGATGAATAAATAGATGCGTTATCGATACCACCTGCAATTGAATGTCTTGAATGAGAATGAGAATGTGTCTTTCTACGACTACTTTCAATTTGTCTTAAAAATAATGATGCTCTTCTACCTTGTCTTGATAATAAACCTGGTGAACATGTACAATCATCACATGGTCTAAATCTACCAGATATTGAACCACGAGCTAAACTTGTTACAGTTGCTGTAGTTGTTGTTCTTTGTGTCATTAGTGATCGATTATTAATTTGTTTTAAATTATAATTAAAATAATTTGTTGAATTTTTTAATGAATATAAATTTTTTATATTCTGAGAAAAGGTTTCTCTAATGAAAAAAGTCTTATATATTAAAGAAATCTTGAATTAATTAAATTCTTTATTGAAATAGGAAAAATGAGTTAATATCAAAATTTATACTATCTTAATAAGATAAAGTTCCTTTATGTTTGTTTATTAATCAGAAATATGTTCTTACTTAGTCTTATCCATATTTTCCCATCCTTATATTAAAAATTTCTATTTTAAAATTAGAAAAGAGAGACAAAACGGAAAATGATATAATAGAACGATAAATTACATAGAAAAAAATACTGTTAGAAAGGAGAGGGATACATCATTACATTGGGTGGCAACAAAACTACTAAAAAGCGGACGCACAACGATGAGAGAACTGCACCACTTTTTCCTCAATTTCTCATCATAAAATTTATTATGGGAAATTTCAATTTTTTTATCTCCCCGGCAACGAGAAAGTTCAGAAAAAAGGTAAAAAAAGGTAAAAAAAGGAAAAAGGGAGAAGAAATCGTTGGTTGCGTGGGCCATTAGCTTCGTGAATTTTTGGTTTTCTGTTTTTATCGATTAAATGGTAATAATGGCTAACTATGCATTAGGCAATAAAGTTAGGTCCCATAATAATTTACTTACTGGAACGATTTGTCACTTCCAATTACCTCGTTGTCTATTTAGGAAAGAGATAATGCGGGTAAAAATTGACAACTATATTGAATAATCTTGAATAATAATTACTGTCATGATTGGGAGATGTCTTGGCAGATATGAAGTAACTAATCAGTTAGAATTTTTGATGAAGTTTACGAGGTGATATTTTTTGAAAATTGGATACGGGATATATTTGTATTTTTTGTCAATTGGAAGTAGATTGGATAACAACTTAAGTCAACTTAATTCTGCAATCTGGTATGACACTGTTGAAATGCGAATATTCATATATTATTCATTTTCCTAAAGCAAAAGGGATGGTTAAATATAGAGTACCCTCTTCTTTGAAGGTTTATTAACTAGGATATTAGAAAGGAGTCGATCTAAAAGGTTCGAAAGAATTCAAAAAGCCTGGTTAGTGAAATACACAACCCCAAAAGGCAGAGGTTTGACTCAAACAATGGGTAGTTATACTTCAAATCTATTCAACTATCAAAGAATAAGGGAAATTATACAGGGTCGATTATAACGATAAACATATCCACCCGACTTCTATTCAAATGTTAGATTTTCTCTGATGTTACTATAGAGTTACCTGATAATATTACATTGAATCATTATAATTATTTACGCCAAGATTCAGTTTAATGAACAGTCACTTTTATTATATTTTCTATAACTATACAAAACAGACATATAGTGATCTTAAGAAAGATGAGAATGTTAAAAAGTAACTCACACGTTTATTATCCAACGGAAAGGAATTATTAGAACAGTTTAGAAAGAATCAATATGCGATATGCCCGACACAAGCGTATCTAATAAGGGTTTGTACTGATGAAGCTCCCAGATCAATTTGTGACACCAGGTCCGAAAGAATATTAAAGATATCTGCTATTCATTGTCAATATTACACGTTTATATCGTAATTTAAACTTTGTTTGTGAAGGGAATATCAATCGTCTTTTTGCAAGTAAGGTTTTAATACAAAACTAGACGATGTCGTGTCAGAATATATATTTATGTCAAAATTGTAGGAAAACAAATTTCAAAAAGAACATGCATCCGTAATATGGAATGTCAAATTCAATATGGTAAGAACCTATATTTAAAAGAATGAGGAGATCAATAGCAATATTTTAACGTTATAAAGTACAGAAAAGCAAACCAAAACTGTTTTCGCAAGAAATAATTTAGAAACAGCAGAACTTATCATTAATATTTTGGAACAACTAAATAAGGGGGCACGCATTAATGTCAGGAAACAATGATCTGTCTCCCTTGTATGTATAACCTATTAGATCGGATTTTGTAATACTCCAAGCTGAGAATTACTTCATTGTGTTCATACCGATACTGGGGTTCTATATACATATGTATGAATTTAAGCCTTATCGTTTATTCATTCGTATAAGTTGTTTGCAATCACTCCTGACAACAAACACAATATTTAATAATATGTCATTTTTACAATACCAAATGTATGGTATAAGAACAACTCATTATATAATATATAAATGCCGTTTCTTATTAATTTTATCTGAGTACAAGATTTTGAAATCTTAGTATGTTTATACTTTATGTATACACTACAAACAGTATACGAAAGAATAATCATAATAACCCGACCGTTAAAACAATGAATACCTGCGGAGATGGACACGACTACTATGAATAACGTTAAATATAGGCCACTCTTAGACACCATTAACTGTTGATTGCCTATAATGTCCGATCTTAAGACTTTTATTGCATTAAAATAAAATTATTTGTGTCACTTCTCAGAAAATACTAGAAAATTATCACTTCAAACGTGGTAGCTGTCACTTAACCGTGATCTCGGCAAAGTGTATGGGCTTTAGAAAATTGCATAACTAATGAAGTCCAATTTGATTGGTTGTTCAGCCTTCCATTTCCCGAATGAATCGTAAGTGACTGTTTATTTTTTCCCTTTGCGAAATTACAAGGCAATCAAAATTTGAGAAATTGAAAATTTCCATTTAACCGGTAATTATCACAGTTAAACTACCGTACACACATTGGTCATTGGATACGACACCATATGATTCGTTCTTCGCAACAGAAATTTCCCTTGGGAAAGAATACGTGATCCATTTATACACTAAATTCCCGTACAATAGTAATTATCATCTCCTCAATCCCAATAAAATTATTTGATAGGCTCTAATGATACCAGACTTTTAATGCGCTGATACGTAACAAAAACATGATGATTAGTGGGTAGTATGTTAAAATATTAATGAGTGTATATCTTAACTTTCGATGAATCATTTCAAAAAGTAAATACATCGTTGTAGTTTTTTTTATAAAAGGAACATTATTGATGACAAATGCGAAAACTATATTAAACTAATACATCATTAACAAAGTTATTTTATTATTTATAAAGAGAAGAAAGATAAAACAAGTCACTTAACTATTCTAAGGAAAGTTTCTACTATTCAAATTAATTCATATATTCTTAATATTCCTATTTATTCCAAACCTATTTATTTATTACAAACATATCAAACGATAACATATATAAACATACATTTAAACAAAGATGCTTTTACACTCAAAGATACTCAATCAAAATTGTTCAATTTCTACAACAAATAAAATATTAAATATAATTAAGATATCAACAAAATATTATTCACAAAGCCATATTATACGAAGAAATAATACAAATTTAGCATTTAATGGATCTTCAAATAATGATAATGCATCTACTTTTGGTAAATTAAAATTTATTCCAAATATACCCAATAATAGTAACACAACAAGTGAAAAACCAAATATTGATTTTAAATTCAAATTCATTAACCAAACAAATACAAATGGTAAGACGTTAGCTAAACAATCTAAATGGTCAAGTCATTCATTACCTTCTCAAGAAGTTCTAACTAAACAACGTGAAAATGCTATATTAGAAGCAAAATTAGAGAAGGAGAAATTAGATGCTGCTAAAAAAATTATTGAGGAAGCTAAAGCTAATCCAGCTCCATCTGTTCAAGAAACTAAGACGACGACAACAACAACTACAGAAGGTAAAACAACTTCTAGTACTCTAAAGACAAAGAAGAGGAAGAGATCATTAAGACCACGTAAAGCCATAATATCATTATCACCAAAGGCAATTATTCATTTAAAGGCCTTATTAGATAAACCAAATCCACAAATGATTCGTGTTGGTACAAGAAACCGTGGTTGTTCAGGTACTACATATGATTTACAATATATTTCCGAACCTGGTAAATTTGATGAAATTATTGAACAGGATGGCGTTAAAGTTGTTATTGATTCCAAAGCATTATTTAGTGTCGTTGGATCAGAAATGGACTGGGTTGATGAAAAATTACAATCGAAGTTTGTTTTCAAGAATCCAAATTCAAAGGGAACTTGTGGTTGTGGCGAAAGTTTCATGGTTTAAGTGAAGAAACCTAATCCTATAATAATTATTTATTTATTTTTGAGTCATCTTCTTAAAAGATACAGAGAGATGTCTCAAGTACCTATTTATTATTTACATAAACATATTTATTTTCTAAATGCATAATCTTTAGATGTACTTTATTAACCACAGTTGCCAAGTGCCAAGGCCATCGATTGATTGCTTATCCCAGTTGTGTCTACAACAGGATGTCGTAAGTCACCCATCGCGACCATAATTTATGAACCGACATAATTCCATACAAAGCGGTTACAAACCAGTTAACTAACGTAAAGAAATTATTAGAACATGAGAGAAATATCCCCACGATATCAAAGACACATTCACTAAATTCTTAACGCTCATCCCTCCTCCTAAACATTATCGTTAATACTACTCAGATTTTCTGTCTGTCTCTTTGCTAGACGATGCACAATAATGTATCCCCTTTTTTTCTATTTTGTTCTGGGAGGTTCTAGATAAAACCGCGTAGAACATTCTGGAATATTCTCGTCTCAAGCAATAAGGAGCCCATCGCCTCTTTAATTAGTAGGAAAATACGCTAAAGTAAGGGAACTTCTTATGTAAATTGCTATTATTGCATAAGAACAATTTCCTAGGGGGAAGGTTGAGGGATATTCTATATGTATATGTTCCGGAGAATTTTCTGGTAAATTGACAGCTTACGATTAGACACCATTTATTTCAGAATATAAAAGGACTTAATATTTTCAAAATTATATCATATCGAAAAATACTAATTTCTTAATTCTCATATTTTTAACTTTGTCATTTAACAAATCACTACATAAGAATAGTTATCAAAACAGAAACTAACAAATATAGAAATAAAAAATGAGTGAAGAAAGTAATTTTACAGATAAAGCATTGAATATTGTTACAATTGCTCAAAAATTAGCTCAAGATCATCAACATCCACAAATCCAACCAATTCATTTATTAGCTGCATTTGTTGAAACTCCAGAAGATGGTTCAATTGCATATTTACAAAATTTATTTGATCAAGCACGTTATGATTATGATTCATTTAAGAAAATTGTTAATAAGACTTTAGTTCGTGTACCACAACAACATCCAGCTCCATCACAAATTAGTCCAAGTTATGCATTTGGTCAAGTTTTACAAGAAGCTGCAAAGATACAGAAACAACAGAAGGATTCATTTATTGCTCAAGATCATTTATTATTTGCGCTTTTCACAGATTCTTCAATTCAACAAGTCTTTAAGGAGGCACAAGTTGATATTGAAGCAATTAAACAACAAGCTTTAGTATTAAGAGGTAACCAAAAGATCGATTCTCGTGGCGCTGATACAAATACACCATTAGAAAATTTATCTAAATATGCTATTGACATGACTGAACAAGCAAGATTAGGTAAATTAGATCCAGTTATTGGTAGAGAAGAAGAAATTAGAAGCACTATTAGAGTATTAGCAAGAAGAATTAAATCTAATCCATGTTTAATTGGTGAACCAGGTATTGGTAAGACTGCTATAATTGAAGGTATTGCTGCTAGAATCATCGATAATGATGTTCCAACTATTTTACAAGGTTGTAAACTTTATAGTTTAGATTTAGCTGCTTTAACTGCCGGTGCTAAATATAAAGGTGATTTTGAAGAAAGATTAAAGGGTGTATTAAAGGAAGTAGAAGAATCCAAGACCTTAATCGTTTTATTCATTGATGAAATTCATATGTTAATGGGTAATGGTAAAGATGATGCTGCCAACATTTTGAAACCAGCTTTATCAAGAGGTCATTTGAAAGTTATTGGTGCTACTACTAATAATGAATACAGAGCCATTATTGAAAAGGATGGTGCCTTCGAAAGAAGATTCCAAAAGATCGAAGTTTTGGAACCAACTATCAGACAAGCTACTGCTATCTTAAGAGGTTTACAACAAAAGTATGAAATCCATCACGGTGTTAGAATCTTGGATAGTGCTTTAGTTACTGCTGCTCAATTAGCTAAACGTTATCTACCTTACAGAAGATTACCTGATTCTGCATTAGATTTAGTTGATATCTCATGTGCTGGTGTAGCTGTTGCAAGAGACTCTAAACCAGAAGAATTAGATTCTAAAGAACGTCAATTACAATTAATTGAAGTTGAAATTAAGGCTTTAGAAAGAGATGTTGATACCGATAGTACTACTAAGGAAAGGTTACAAATTGCTAGAAAGAAGGAAGCTTCTTTAAAGGAAGAATTAGAACCATTAAGACAACGTTACAACCAAGAGAAGCATGGTCACGAGGAATTAACCAATGCTAAGAAGAAGTTAGAAGAATTAGAAACTAAGGCTTTAGACGCAGAAAGAAGATACGATACTGCTACAGCTGCTGATCTAAGATATTTTGCTATTCCAGATGTTAAGAAACAAATTGATAGATTAGAAAATGAAGTTGCTGAAGAACAAAAACGTGTAGGTGATAACTCAATGATATCTAACGTTGTTGATTCTGATACTATTGCTGAAACTGCTGCTAGATTAACAGGTATTCCAGTCAAGAAATTAACAGAATCTGAAAATGAAAAATTGATTCATATGGAAAAGGATTTAGCAGAACAAGTTGTTGGTCAATCCGAAGCTGTTAAGGCCGTCGCCAATGCTGTTAGATTATCAAGATCTGGTTTAGCTAATCCAAGACAACCAGCTTCTTTCTTATTCTTAGGTTTATCTGGTAGTGGTAAGACTGAATTAGCTAAGACAATTGCTAATTTCTTATTCAATGATAAGGATATGATGATCAGAATTGATTGTTCTGAATTAAGTGAAAAACACTCTGCTTCGAAGTTATTAGGTACAACAGCTGGTTATGTTGGTTTTGAAGAAGGTGGTTTCTTAACTAATCAATTACAATACAAACCATATTCTGTTATATTATTTGATGAAGTTGAAAAGGCTCATCCAGATGTTTTAACCGTCTTATTACAAATGTTAGATGATGGTAGAATCACTTCAGGTCAAGGTAAGACTATCGATTGTTCCAATTGTATTGTTATCATGACTTCTAATTTAGGTGCTCAATTCATTATTGGTCAAGAAGGTTCTAAGATTAAGGATGAAACTAAGCAATTAGTTATGACTGCGGTTAAGGCTCATTTCAGACCAGAATTCTTAAACAGAATCTCATCTACTGTTGTCTTTAATAAATTATCAAAGAAGGCAATTATCAAGATTGTTGATATTAGATTAAGAGAAATTGAAGAAAGATTTGAAGCTAATGATAAACATTACAAATTAATTGTCAGTAAAGAAGCTAAGGATTTCTTAGCTAAATATGGTTATTCTGATGATATGGGTGCTCGTCCATTAAATAGATTGATTCAAAATGAAATTTTGAATAGATTAGCTTTAAGAATCTTAAAGGGTGAAATCAAAGATAAAGAAGATGTTAATGTTGAATATGTTGAAGGTTTAGATCGTAATGATGAAAATGCCAACGATGAAACTGAAGAACATTTAGATGTTATTGCCAATCATGAAGCTACCGCAGGTGGAGAAAGTTATGTTGATGATAACATGGATATTGATGAATATGATTAAACAATTAAAAGTAACATTACCTAATTTCAATATTCACATAAACTAATAATAAAATATTACATATTTTTGTAAAACATTTATATAAACAATAAAATAATAAAAATTTAAAATATTAATAAATTTTTTAAAGATCCTACGTAGATATCTATATGAGACAATACTGATTGATCGTAAGTCGCTATCACTCGGTTTACAAATTCAATTTTTCCCATGCAATTTTGTATTTACTTAATTATCTGCTACTACCAAATGGTATATACTAAGTATTAAGTAAATATAATATAATGACAAATATAGGTCATTAATTCGATTTCGTCATGGGGCTTATAAACTATAACAGAGTTCACATCAAACTTGAGTGGATAGACTAAAGTTTGTTGACATTATATCCAAAAAATGTAAACTTTCTCGAAGTCCTATTCTTTCAATAAAGAGGAGAACGGCAACCAAAGTTATATTTTCTGGCTCAATTTTGTGACGCACAAGATATATCTGTCCTATAAAATTTCTTTTTTTTTTCCAGAGAAATTTCTGTCGCCAATAGAAACGCTTTATTAGGGAGAGACAAAGAAAGGAGTCCTGAGGAGATGATTTAAATTTGGGAAAATAATGCGAAAAAAGAAACAAGAACATATTTAAATATAATAAGCCACACTTAGATTAAGCTTAGCATCACTGGATATATTGTAAAATTGTTCGGTATATTAGGAAAGATAGCATATCGGCCGGTTATAACTTCCTGTTTCGAACATCAATGTTCTTGTTCCCAATAATTTTATTTGAATAAGCTTTTTCTTTATAGGGGATAATGGAGGAGAATATGATTTGAATAAAATAATAATAAAGAAAGAAAATAGCTGTTAAGGAAAATAAATGTGTCGACTGTATCTCCGATGTAGTTGTCTGCTTAGTAACTGTTAAAAACAAATTCTCTTAATGCAACCTTTACGTCAATGATACATGCCGACCTGCCTTTAAAGAAAGCAAAGGATAAAAATTTTTAGACTTGTTTGTACAAATAATTATAATTCCCTACAAAATGGTGCGGCATATGGTTTTTCGAGTTTGGAAAATCCAAGATCTTCCTGCATTATCTGTCAGGGGTTTAAAGATAAAAATCATAGGAAAACATTTAAGAGTTATAAAAATAAAATCAAAAGTTAATATACTCATGAGGAATGTTGAAGAATTGGCAATACAAATTGTTGTAATAATGAGGAGTTCCAAAGAACAAGACAAGACGGATCATGAAAAACAAAAAAAATTGTATTGATTATTGATAACGAATATCATTCACCGAAAATTCAGGTGGGAGTATTAATAAACAAAGTTTAACGATCCCTAGACTATATCTATTGTATATGTCTCTTAGTTTTACAGAAACCTTCTTTTGGTTTCCTCCTTTTATTATGATTGGAAAGATGACTAGAATTCTTTTCAACAATAGAAAACCGCTCCAGAAAACAGAAATAGTTGGAGGAACAAGGAAAAAACAAAGATAAATGTAATGTACGATTCAAAGATTCAAAGTAATCATTAACTTGTACAGTGAATGTAATACACCGCCAGAAAGATCGTAAGGGATATAAAAGATATGTAATCTGGTGCATAAAATTAACAAAAATATAAGTATCTTTCTGCACTGTCTCCTTTATTACTTAAAAAGGAAAATCTGGAATATTCAATGTAGCTTGACGCGAGATTTTCTTACATTTTGGACTGTTCAGAAGGTTGCCTAGATATTATTTTACTGCTTTTTCCTGCGTAAACATACTGGAAATCTGCATTTTTTTCTTGTTCTGTTTTTCTCTTCAGTGACAGACATATTGTCGCATAATGTGCAGCCATTTACAACAATTGGACAATTATGGCTGTACAATAGATCACCCATATTGTATATTGTTTATAACTAAATGTAACAGAATTGTTTCCATATTGTATGATAAATCTCTTTTTTCTTTTTTTTTGGTAAATAGTAATTATTATAAATATTATAATTGTTATATCCAAATTGAAAAGTGTTAAGAAATGCTTGCAGGAAACGAAGTTACCGCAGTAGAAAAAAGGTAAAATAAACTATAACAGGTACAGGTATAAACCCAGTAGAAATAATTACTTCCATGGGAAACCTATAATATTCATAATATTTTGTTAAGAGGATTGATGTTTTAATAACAGTCAAACAGAAATATAACGTTTTATTATCAAGAGAATTGAATCTAGGAGGCCTTAAGGTATTTACGAAAAAAGGACTACATTAATGTTAACCATCCTCTTGTTTCATTGCACTTTTCAATGTCATCCAGACTTCAAATGAAAAGTAAACAAGATATGTTGCAAATAATGAGTAGTTGTTCTACACAACAATTTATGTAAGGATTTCCTTTATTAAAGTTCAATTATTTTCATATTTTCCCGAATCTTACCGGGAAAACTCCAAAATTTGACAAGACTTACAATTACTAATTAACCATCTTTTCTAATTGAATTAGTTTTGGTATTACACTCTCGGATCCACAGTTTCTTTATCTCCGATTTTCTTGATGATTTCAATATTTAATCAAACCAATTACTTCTTATCTTCATTAAATTACTAACGATTAGACTATATTTGTAAAATTCAGTTTATTTTTTTACTCCAAAATTCAAATTCACGAATCATTTTTCTTAGTTCTGCGACCATAACGTTATATAAATTTTGTGCAAGACAAATACACGCAGGGTAACAATGCAGTTCTAACTTAGTATCCTGTACAGATATACAGGAGGAGATACCTTTCAAAATTTCCTTTTCTCCCCTACGTATATTTCTGGATGTATGCAACAATTGAACAATCACGAACAACAACATATTAGAAAGAGGAGTTCGATAATATTAATTATTATTAATTCTCAGATATTTTAATGATTCGAGAATCATCATTTAAGTAAAGAATGGGAAACAAGTAACTTTTTTTATTATATTACTCAGAAAAGTATGAAGAACAAATAATTTTTGGTTCTGGTATCGGTCGTTACACTTTTATTACAGTACCTCCTCAATATTAAACCAATTAATTTGAATCCTTGTTTTCTTTTCTCCTATGGGTGAATGTTTAAAAAAAGACCCATTGACCCAGCAAATTTTAATAAATTACTTTGTTGATGAGTACGACCATATCTGTGAATTGATAAAAATATATATTCCAATGTTGCTTTTTCCTTTGATAAAATTTCATCACTAATAAACTATTGTACAAAAATTCACAAATAACTGAAAGAGGAACCATTGAAAAATTTATATTTGTTCGTACAGCAAAATATGTGGATCATTTAACGTTTCTTGATCTATGTCATTTTTTAAAATATTTTCTCAAATAGGCAAAAAAAATTAGCCGCCGAATATTGTAATTCAAAATTTGTGTGACAAATAGACTCAGTTTGTCTTACTTTTAGTTTTAAAATTTCACCTCTTTTAATAGAGTCTCCCATTAAATCTATTGATTTCATAAAAGAAACAAAAGCTGTCTTTTTAAAGTTTCTAAATGCAAGGAAGACATTCAATTTTGCAGTAATTCATTACATTTTATTGCATTTATTATACCGATCTCTGCTTTAATTTATAAAGATTTTTTATAATTCTATGACAATTTCTCCTTTTTTCCTAAAACTGATTTTTACCGCCAATGAATAAAATAAGATTTGTAAAAAAATGATGCAATAGAGGAATGACATGAGAATCATTTTGGGTCTCTTGGAAACTCCATCCGAGGTATAAATATCAAGATACAAGTGACTTTAAAATTATAAATTAATCAATTAAATTATTCCTTTCCTCTTTTATTTTTTTTAGTCAGTATTATTATTCATTTAATTTGATTAATTTTCTCTCTGTTTTTTCTTTTAGTCAATTCAGTAACGATAATTTATTTCTAAAAATATTTCCTATTCAAAAATATTTAAATTTCCTATCATATAATTTTTATCCCTTTAGTAATAAACTATTAATATCTCGATTTGTTTTCTCTCTCTAATAAAATCTAATTTAATTTTTTGTTTTTCCTATTTGACACATTGAATCATTTTTAATTTCTGGGGTTTTCTATTGTTATTTCTATCTCAAATACAAATTAATTTATTTTGTTGCAAAAACTAGAAAGCTATTAAACAACTATATTTTTTTTTTCCAATTTTTTTATATCGTGACATAACAAATATATCTGGAATATATTAAGTTATACCAATAATAATAAGTTTAATTAAGGTTATTTTATTTTTATTTCCTCAAATAATATTTTTTTTGATATGGGTTCAATTAAATTAACAAGATCTATATCATTTGACAGTAATTCTCATTTAAAATTAAGTGAAGACGATCTTTCAATGAAACACAAAATTATTGAAACATCTTATAGTGATGTTTCATCTTATGAATCTAACGATGATGATGACACTAATGATGATGAAAATGTATCCCAAGATGAAATATCTGAAGATGAAGAACATATTGAAGTTGAAGAAGAAAAATCAAATATTGAAGTAGGTGATTCTACTAAACGAATTATATCTGACGATACTAGAGGCCTACCATCTTCTTGTATCTTTGTTGCAAGTTTAACTGCAAGTCTTTCTGATGATAAATTATGTTTCTCAGTTAAAAACAGATTTAAAGAATTTGGTGAATTGAATGGTGTTAAAGTTCTTCGTGATCAAGAAAATAGACCTTATGCTTTCGTTCAATATACTAATGACAAAGATGCAATGGATGCATTGGAAAAAGCTCATGGTACAATATTAGATGGTAGAGTCATTCGTTGTGAACCTGCTAGGGTCAATCGTACTTTATTCATCACTAATTTAACTCCTGTATCTCATATTGAAATTAAACAATTATGTGGTTCATTTGGTAAGTTAGAACAATTAGTACCAAACAAAGATAAAAATCAATTATCTCAAAGATTTGCATATCCTGTTACTGTTTCAAATTCATGGTTCATTAGATTTGTATATAGAGATGATGCTATTAGAGCTTTTGCAAATTTAAAGATGGATTCTCGCTGGACTGTTCAATGGGCTCAGAATGTTAATGTTCCAAAAAGATTTAATATGTTGTACAGAAATGATGATAACATTGAAATAGATTCATCTAATGATTCTAACAAATACTTGAAGAGAAGAAATGACTCTAACGAATCATTTAGAAACAACTCAATTGATAATAATCAAAATAATAATACTAATGTTACTATCGATAAAAAATCTATCTTCGTTGGCCAATTACCAAAGGAGACTACGACCGAAAATATTCAAACTCATTTCGCCAGATATGGTACCATTGTAGATATCAATTTAATTCATAAACCAACAAATGTATTTACTTTCATTCAATTTGAAACTGAAAAGGCTGCTGCTGCTGCATTGGAAAAGGAGAATCATTCTACCTTCTTAGATAAAACTATTCATGTACAATATAAAGAATTAGGTGGTTACCATGGTAAAGGTGCATTTAGAAGAAACAGTACTTATATGGGTAACAATCATAGAGCTAATCATTTTGCAGGCCCACAATTAAATTTAGCACCTCCTCCTATTAGCATGTATCGTAGACATTCTAGTGAAATAAATCCAATGAATAATTACGGTAATCCAAGTATGATTGGCACAAATACATCTCCAAATGGTTCATTACCATATATGCATTGTCTACCACCAAATCTACCACCTAATGCAATTCCAAATTTTGATGGTAACATGTATCCATATATGAATGGTTCGTTACCTCGTAGTTATAGAAGAGGATCTATGCCAGAAAGTTGGATGACTCAAAGAAGAGAATCAATGAATCCTGATGCTCAAAACAATATCAATAAAAATAAAAAGACAGAAAGTAAAAGACATGATACTGATAATACTTTGAGAACAACAACAGATACTGTTACTGAAATTACATCTGATGTTTCTGATTCTATAGATAGAGATGAAGCTGCTGTTGGAGCTGTCAATTCTACAACAACTTATAATAATTCATCTGCTGGTAGTATGGTTAATGATTATAAAAATAGAATCGAAAAGATGGGTTTAACTAAAAGTAGAAACGGTAGTAATGATAGCATCGAATATACTGATCCTGTAAATCCTTATCTTTTCCAAAATTATTATTATTCTCCTTTACCTTATCATATGCCTGGAAATCAATCTTCACAAGGTTCAATTCAAACCCCTCCATACATGATGTATTATCCAATGCCGCCACAAGGAATGCCTATGCCTGATGGCCCAATGATCCCAATGAACTTCCCAATGAATATGAAAAATGGCAGTTCTGGAACATCATCTCCAAATAGATTTAATTCATATGTTCCTCCACAAGTACCAAGAGAAAAAGAGTTTCTCGATTACTAGTTTGGTTCAGAGATTTTTATCAATAATATTCCCTTAGTGTCTAATACAGTATTTCGGTTCTTTTTTCATTTTCTGTTTTTCTTTCAAAGATGTTCACCTAATTCAATTTTCATTGTGATACCATCTGTACTTAATGTTATACTAATTTGTACAATTTCGTTCGCCACTGTTTAAGGCATAAATGGAGTGAGTTTATTATATTTTTTTCATACATTGATTGTGAGGTAAAAAAAAGATAACATTTAATTACCCAACCTGATTCCAATTTTTTTGTATGCTCGATTAATAATATTCATTGATTTATTATACCAATATTATTTTATTTTTTTATTCTCTTGTCTAAATTATTTTTCTGTTTATAATTTGACATATATAGTTTTCATATTTAAAATACAATAAATGTGCACATGGTCGTTTAAAATAAAACTGTAACATTGATTACAAGCAACTAAATTAACAACTAAATTAGAACATTGATTTTGATCAAGAATCGAAAAAAATTAATTATTTGAATCATGCTATATATAAATGATTGTTTCAAATGAATGGCTGAAAAAAAGAAGGTAACTAACTATACTATTCAGGAAATATACCGAACCTCAAAAAATACTAAAAACCTCAATTCAGAAAGTACTGTAAATCATAGAAAAATATTTAGAATAGATACATACATAATGCACATAATTTTATTTATCCTTAAGTAGTCTTCTTTACTGGTTCGTCAACTCTACCTAATTGATAATGAGAAATTTCAAT
>JAXQGP010000539.1:0-15561 GCA_037040125.1 Kazachstania sp. M6911
TGATCATCACCGGAAGCAACGTATTGGGAGTTAGCAATTGGTGAGAATCTGGCCACAGTAACATTAGCGTTACCATGGCCAGTGAATTGAATTACATTTGGAATAACCCCTGACACCTCCTCAGATAAAGAACGAACATATGCAGATTTACCACTTGCATAAGCTAAGGAATTAGTTGTCGTGTCATAAGATAATCTTGATGTGAAATTTCTTTCGGTGGATGGTTGTGGTGGAACCACAGAAACCTTTTTGATGCTAGCCATTTTGTTTTCAATTCTGTACACTATGTAGTTGGAACTTATACAATTGACTTTTGGAAGGAATATTTATGCTGTACACACTTTTCGAGATAGAGTTGTTATTGTTGTTGTTGCCCCTATATACTGTCTATATTTTATGTTATATAATATGGTGAAGGGCTGTCAGAAATTAATTTCCACGGGTCTCGAAGTCAGTACTTGCAGATAGCCCGTACACCACACGCAGCATTTCGTAACAATCATGAACTATTCATGAGTCCAGTATAAGGCCACTTCTACATGGTAAGAATGTTGGATATTTAAAATGTAGATGGCAATAAACTGAGATCTCTTTTGGATCTTTGATATGTCTATTTACTTCTTAGTTAATGATTGAATATGCGGTTTCATCACAGAGACGTATAGGGGGATGACGAGTCTATACTACACAATGCAGACGAGGTACCCTTTAAGTAACAAATGTATTCACAACATCCAAACGTTGGAACTACCCGCTCAAGAGGACCCCTCCTACGCTCTAGACTGCTCCTCATACTTTTTGAACACCGAGTGAGACTTGCCTTTCACAAAGAAGGATTATATATTCAATTACATAGCGAATAGCAGTCCGTCTAAACCGACCCATACAAATAGAAACCACCGTTCAATTCTAAATGTAAAACTAGCTTATAGCACTTCTGAAAATAAACACAAAAGATTACTTTCATGTATTAAATTACATCTAATAATTGTTACCACTCCTTAAATTTTCCGATTTGTTCAGAAATTGCCGTACAACAAACGAAAATCTTTGCAAAGTTTTGAGGTTCAATTATTTAACAAATGCGTTTCTCTTCTTGTTTGAATAAACCAAATCATTCGAAATGTTGACAATGGTTGAAATTGTGTTTAATGATCATCTCTCCATTGTGGATTATCAATCTGTCGCAAAGTGAGAGATACAGCAAGGAGAATCGACTAATGCATATTAAATTTCTTCTTACATTTAATTTTATCAATTTCTATATAATACAGTCTCTACATAAGTATCAGTAAATCATTTGAGTACTCAAGAACTCGAGGACTAGTTAAGGAATTAGTTTATATCACATTACAGTCTAAAGAGACCAATTTATTCAAAAAATCTTTTTGGCATACATTGGGGCATTCAACGATGACACAGACGTTGACAATCGAGCAACAACAGCAACAACAGTTAATAGTTAAGATAAAATATCTAAAGTTAAAAAGAATCAACGACTTAAATGAGAAATTGAGATACGAACTGAGCAGAGATAGAATAACGGCATCAAATGCCTGTTTATCATTAATTAATTATACGACAAATCATACAGACTATACCTTACCCGATGTATGGGGACATTTGGAACCTGGTAAAAACCATTTTAGAGATGCCGTTAGATTAAGACGAGCAAATAAACATCCAACTCAATCAGATTCGGAAGGTTGTTGTACTATTGTATAGATACACACTCATCTTTTACATTATCTCATTCATTTCGCCGTCATATGTACGTATATACAGATATACGTATTTCATCATATTGCATTTCTTCTGTATAATTATATGTATCATTTATTTCAGATAACAATTTTTTCATGAATAACAACAACACTTACCTGAGAAGAATCTATTGAGGTGCAGGCTCACCACAACCGCAATCATAATCTTCTAGGATGGTGGTACAATCATATATATCCTTCTTTAAATATGCATTAACTTTATTATGGATATCACAACCCCATAATGCAGCAGCCTTTCTACTCGATGTCTGTACGGGAAATTTTTTAATCATCTTAACAAAATGATATGAACATTCACCACATGGGTATAATTCCGCATATAATTGAATGAAACTTTGTAATTTGGTACGTTCCTCCTCTGTCGGTTCATCAGGAAATCTAGCTAATAACGTATGAAAATATTTCCATGAAGCATTACCTAATTCCTTCTTAGAA
This sequence comes from Kazachstania sp. M6911, assembly GCA_037040125.1. Lineage (NCBI taxonomy): Eukaryota > Fungi > Ascomycota > Saccharomycetes > Saccharomycetales > Saccharomycetaceae > Kazachstania > Kazachstania sp. M6911. The sequence goes on from JAXQGP010000539.1 coordinate 2,220, forward strand.
TTCTGATCAGGCATAGAAGGCATGATAGCGCCAGGTACATACATATCTTCTGCAATCTTCCCGTTTTCTTGTTTTCTCACAGATGTATCATCCATATGTTGCACTGTAGCGTCTTTTGAATCGTCAACTTGAACAGCAGCTACTTGGGATATCATATTATTATCTACTCCTTTCTTTCTGATTACTCCTTTCGAAACAAACATAAGCTCAGCATCCCTGAATAATAGGTAGACCACATATAAAGCAATCAAAGACACTGTCACACTAATAAGCCGTCTTTTATTTCTGACCAACATGATATTATCGATATATACAGTTGGTAGCTATCTTATAACTGGATACCTCACTTACAGTAATGTTAACCCACATTCCTTACAACATTTTATCTGCGTTGATATCTTTTTCAGTGTCCTTTATTTCTCGGCCCTGGTTCTCGAATTGTAAACAAAAAACAGTTGGCATAACAGAAGAGATTAAATCATCTCTATTATTTTGTGTGAAAATTATTGAAAAGGTAGAATCGGAATTTTAACCAAATCAGACGGTTCAACATATTACTGGAACACTTTATAATATTCTAAGAATCTATCAGAATGGCATCAGAAAGTGAGAAATACTGTGAAGAAGCTGAAAGGATCAAATCATTCAATGTTCCACATACGATCAATAAGAAAAAATATTCATGGAGATATACTGTGATCCCAGCTGACATGTTGGCCAAGATAGGGTTTTACCACAATCCCAGACCCAATAAAGATAATAAGATTCAGGCGGATTCAATTAAATGCATATATTGTAACAGAAGCACAATTGAACTGAAGAAATGTCGAGCTAAAAATAAAGACGTATTAGTCACTATATCGAATGTACTCGAGCTACATATAGGAGATTCCCCTAGTAATTGTCTATTGTGTTATTTAAGGTTGAAATTATTAAAAGATAGTAGATTAAATTCTAATGCGTCAAATTGGGACAGTGACAAATGGTTCGATCAACCACTTAAATTATCGATACTTCGACTTTTCGAAAAGACTTTTAAAAATAATTCTAAGCTTCACAACACATCTGAAACATCAGTTAATAGAATAGCCAGAGCAGGGTTAATCAAATATGATTCATCGTATACATCATTTAAAGAAGAATCATACGTGAAAAGTATATCGCCAGCATCGACTTTACTCACATTTTGCATATACAGTAAAACAATTATACCTGTCTCGATAAATTTATTGAACGATGACGTGCAATCAATAATCCTACTGCATCATAAACAATGTAATAGTGGAAAATGTCATTTTTTTAAAATGTTAAGAAGTTTGCCAGAATCCCCAGAAGAATTATCAGAAGAATATCTGCGACATTTTGAATATGATTACAGCTCACCAAGCAGGAAAAATAGTTCGGCTAATAACTCTCAGCACACAGTTAATTCAGTGATACGCCATACCGAACTATATGAAACCAGTGGAGATCAAAATCTTCCTAAATCACAAAATGTAAGCGATAAAATACATCCAAATACGTCAAAAGAAAATAATAATGACAATGATTTAAATACTAAGATCATACCACAGAAAAGGAAAACTTTTACAGAATCAGCTTCAAAAAGGCAAACAAGGAAATTATTAAGATCTTCCCCACAAAGAATATCTGCTAGTGAATTTTCTTTTGCGGATAAGGAAGATAACCATAGTGTATCTGACAATGAACCAGTATCAAATGAGATTACCATAAATTTTAAAAGTCATGTTCAAAGAAGAAAGAAACAACTAGGGAAATCAAATAAATTATTAGATGATAATGATGACAGTGATTTATTTAGTTTTTCAGCACACGGTCACAGTACATTTGAAATCCCTGCACAAGTAACTATTCCAAACATTCAAAATTCTGCTGAGCCTATAATTCCATTATCGAATAAAAAGAGCATCGACCATACTGACGATTCTCCGTTAGGTAAAGATAGTAGTCCTGCCATTGCAACACCGAATCTGTTATTTTCTACAAATAAAATTACATTGTTACCGGAGACAAATGCAATGAGAGGTAATTCTTCTCCAGATTTTGTTACTGCATTATCTGTAGTTAGTAAGATAGAAGGTACACCTTCTAAACAATCTGCAGATCTAGTTAAGACTGGTAAACATTCAGGACACGATATAAAAACGCTTGTTCCTAGATTAAATGATTCTTACTCGGGTAAACAGGACGAGGATTCAGAAGATGAACCAGAGGCAGGTGGCACACCTTCTAGATCGATTGATACAGTTGAAAATAAAGGCAAAAGTACGCCATTAACGGAAAATAATTTGAAACAGCATAACACCAATGTCGTTCGAATGACAAAGTTATCTCATGTTCCTATGGATGTTTCTCTAAGTAGCTCATCCGAAATATCAGATAATGATAGTAGGTCATCTACGCCGATACCCAGTCCTCAACATTATAATGCTAATATTAATATTAAGACGGTAAATCGTAGTAAGGATGCAGATGTCGTTCATTCACCCACGAATCAACGTCTTAGGCATCTCAAAACATGGTAGAGTATTAAGTATTACACGTGGTTTATTCGCGGTAGAGAATGAGAAAAGGGAAGTTAATAATGCTAATATAATTAATAAACCAGATGAAAACTTAAACTTCAATAAGGACCGTTCGGGAAATAATGATAGTATTCACAAACTGATCAGTAATAATATTCAAAATATCAAAACGCAGGACAATTCAATATATGAGGACAAAGATGAAGATGAAGATGATATAGCAATCGCATCAACAAAGATCAAGAAAGTTATTCATGAGACATCATCAATAGACATGAGTCTTAACAATAATCAAAATATATCCTTAGAAAAGATTCCTGATACATCAGAAACAAGTGGTAACAAAAACGTTCTATCTTCCTTAAATGAAATTGATAAAGATACAAACAGGGTGAAGGAATATATGCATACTTTGTTGAGATATATCAATTACAATGATGCCACTCTGAATAGTGACAAAGATGGAGATCTACATTTTTTTATTAACCACATGCCAGATGCAGAAAAAAAGATGAACTTTGGAGAGTGGATACAATACAAACTTATTGAGATCAATAAGGAATTTGTTAAAAATCTTACTAAGAAGTCTTTAATTTCCAAGGAAGCCTTCACGCACTTATTAAGTCGTATTGAATCTATTGATGAGAACGAGGATAAGGACGACCCCTTTTTAATTAATATTTGTGATAATTTGAAATGATAATTCCGTGAAAGGGGTACAAGTTCATTATATATGATTTTATAAATGTATGGTAATACCACAGATCTAATATGTCATTAAATGTCATTTATTTTATTTATATACCTAAATAAAACCTTGTAATACCATTCAGAAAACATGTAACAATATTATTCAGTTCACCTATAGGCAATCTGTTCTGACACTACAGATATCTTGAGACTGAATCTCGTGTTTCCAACAAAATGTTTGTAAAATTATCGTTGCTGATTATTGCTAGATGTCTGGTTCGCATTCTGCTCAGTCCTCCCATTCGGTGCACCATCATTCATATTTTGAATATCTAATGCATCTTGGAACCCGAAGCTTCGCGTTCTGAATCTACCAGCGGTAAATGGAGCCATAACTGTATCTTGTTGCATATTGTTATTTAGTTGGCCAACGTTTCTTGGTTGGACCACGTTAACATCATCGTCATCTGCATCCATATCTTCGTCAGAATCTGCTGTACCATCATTATTGTTGCTGATTGTTGTTGCTGATCTATCGTTCAATGATATTTCATCACCTAAGGTTGTCATTCTGTTAGTAGCTAGAGCCGCCTCTCTTTGTCTAGTTAGAAGTGTAACACTATCTTTTAGATATAACCTTAAAACAATAGTAGCAATCTTGTATCTCTGTAATAACTCTGCGAATCTATCAATATATAAGATTCTCCATATGTAAAATCCCTTTTTGTCCTTTTCTACTTCTGAAGAGAATACCCGTTCTTGTAGTTGAAACGTTTGTCTGTTTAGTTCAATCATAAAAATATATAATTGCGTCATTTCATGTAAAAGAAAACCAGTAAATTGGAATTGAACTCTAGAGAGACTTGCTACGTTAACTTCAAAATCTTCTAATCTTTCATCTAGCTCATGGAATTTTCTAATAATGTGACATACTTCGCTGTTTATTACGGATGTAGCACCAGGTGCGACATCAGGGTCGATTTCTTCAAACTCTGGAAGGAACGGTTCTTCATAAAATCTACGATCAATAAGGGATATGAGGTTACTTGCTTCTGTAGAACCTAACGCATAACCATTTAAATCTTCATTACTCCAGGTAAAAATATCATTTATGCTTTGAAAAGGAATGTTCTGGTAATTAATATCGGCATTTAGACCACCCAATTGAGTTACTCCAGAGGCAGCTAAAATAGCAGCAGAGTCCTGATTTAGGTCACCAGATATTCTCTCGATTCCATCACTTAAGCTTTCTGAAGGTTGCAACAAATTATTGGAAATAACATATTTTGTTAGAACATCATTGATATCTGTTTGTGGGCTATTTGTTGGGGCAGTTAGACTCATCAGATAATGACGTAATTTATGAACACCTTTACCAGAGAAAACACAGAAAATTTGACGTTGATTATCACTGAAATCGCTGGGTGCTGGTCTACAAAATGCCGTAATATCTGGTCTCAAAAAAGATGGGACAGCTGTCAGAGATAGATGGGATAAACGAGGACAAGCCATGAGTAATTCATATATTGGATATATAGTCAAATTCGAACAATATGATAGATGTACTCTCTCTAAACAATCATTTCTACCTCTCAATGAGATCATATTTAATAAACCTTCATCTGTCATTTGACTGCACTTGACAAGACCAATTCTCTTTAATTTGTTTAAATCAGATAATTCGTATAGTGTTCTATTGGTCAGATTATTACAACACGCAAAATCAACGTATTGAATCCTTGGACATGATTGGACTAATACTCTTACACCTTGATCTGTGATATTAAAACAATGTCCAAAATGTACAGTTTGTAAATTTTTACCTAGCTGTGCTAAACTGTACAATGAATTATCGGTAATCCTACTACATTTTCCAAGAAATATATTTCTCAATTTTGGTGCTAACGATACGAGTTTTTCGATTGTCTTATCTGTTATATTCTCACAACTTGAGAAATCAACTAACCTCAAAGCCGGAAGTTGGTCAATTACCTTTCCCAACTCTATGAATAACTTGTCACTAATGTTTTCATTATTTGTTATTCTAAATTCTCTTAATTGAGGTAATTTTAAAAATAATTTTATTAAACTTTCATCGTGAACGTTTGGACTTCCTGTTATATCGACCTCGACGAGAAGTGGACACTTCTCAGCCATTAGAGATAAAATGTCATCATTTAAGTTAACATTTCCAGTTATCTTAACTCTTTTTAATATTGGCGCATGAATAATAAAATTATTTAATGTTGGAAGCGTTACATTTTTTGCATTAGGTACATAGAAACCTTGTACTCTTGGGCAACTTTCCGATAGCATATTAAAAACATTATCCTGAACGTCTTTAATCCCAGTTATATCTACACTTTGTAAAAATTTACAGTTATGAAGGACTGCCGCAACTGGTCCACTTGTAATGTGTTTACAAAACACAAGTGTTAATCGTTCCAAATTATGGCAGCCAACAAAATAATATAATTCTTTATCGTGTATGTAATCGCCAACAAACGAAAAATTTAATCTTTTGATCATTAATCTATAGTCGAACATCGTCTCTCCAGGAGGGTTTTTCATTGTTCTTAAAAAAAGATCTAATTGAGATTTTCTACTTATATGTGGTCTGTAGTAAAGGAATTTGACAATGATTAGTGCCCATAATTTACAAACTGTTAATAAGTTAACAATACTTGTTCTTGGGCTTAATCTATCTAAAACTAAATGCAAAATCTCGGACGGAAGCTTATGTAGGGGAAATACCCATTGTATTTCAGTACTTGGGTTACCTTTGTTAATAATAGCCATGTTTCGTACCACAGTATTATAGTTTCTGTTTTCATCAATCCAGTGATCTAATTGCAAATTCTCGAGTATTTGAGCCATATAATTACGTAATGTTTCTAATCCTTCGGTGAACTTATAATATTGTGTTACATCAGCAGTCTCCAGCCATGATACAAATGACTGTGTGGGATTCGGTAGATGTGGATTATTTATTTTAGCTTTACTATAATCTGATATAGCTACTTTATAGGTTTTCACATATTCATGAATTCTTTTACGAGTGTTTTGTAATTCTACTGACTCGATTTCGATAGCTCTCATTCTCATCTTTTGGATCTTAGCAACATAGGTGAAGTATCTTTGTCTGCCTTGAGCTGATATTTCGTGTAATTTTCGATGGTTTGCATCAATTTCTGCTACGACTCTGCGGCGATTTAATTCCACTGTTGTTAAAATAGTTTGTACCTTCTCTCTTACTGTCCTTTGAAATAATCTAATTAGTTCAACATCTTCATCAGTCATCGCTAATGGATCGTAGTTCACAGATAAATCTATACCTCTGAGAAAATTATTTACTGCAACCTGAAGACTTCCATCATTAAAGGTAAGTATTGGTGCTCCATTTTCTCTCTCATTTACTGGTGAAGTTTGAGATCTATTTTCCTCAGTTAGTAATGCAGCTGTTTCTCCATCTACAGCATTTGAGTTTATATTGTGAAAGTCTAGTAACGGACCTGATAAGTTTTGATTATTTATTGGTATATTGTTCATATTATCATTACTAATTGTAGCATTTGATAAACTTGGTTGTCCATTATTTAAATAGGCTGCGAGTAGAGATTGGTTATTTGAGGCATTATTATTGGAATTGCCGTTATTCGTTTCCCCATTCATTCTTTCAATGGAAATTATGAGAATTTAGATTAGAATATATGCAAATGACAGGATGATGTCAATTAGATGACTTACTGTAATGTTTTATTTTGAATGTTAAGAAAAGGGATTCTTTTCTAAATTTCGTTCTGAGTATAAATATCAGATCTTTACGCGATTGAAATGCAGACTTGTGTCAAGTATTGATTTGTTCTCTTAATCACAAATATATGTTTTATAGTTCTTTTGATTACTTTTGTATTTAACACCTGATGGTACTCGCGAGAATTTCGTAAATATGTTCAAAACGACCCCAGGACAAAAATAAAACAGACACGAAATCTATTTATATCGATTCAGGTAGAATAAGTTTACAGTTAGCCTTTAAAATTTGGTTAAATTGTTGTTTAGCCTGAATTCTATCTAAACAAGGTATATTTGTTTAGTTAAAGAATTATATTATGATTTATCGTTGTTTCTTACGTACTGTTTACAATTCTCACAAAATTCACACGCCTCGCCTCTGGTATTATGTTACAGAGTCATTTTAATCCGGGAAGTTCCACAGACAAATTTCTTCACAAAATTACAAAAATGCTGATCCAGGAAAAACATATCAATTCTTAATAAGCGACGCTTTTCATATTTTACCCGCATGGCACAAGCAAGAATGAAGAACGATATCATCTACTAATGTTATGGCGATACGTCTGTGAGGCTATATATTTATAAATTGCTAATTTAGTATTGTTATTTATGTGAAATGTTAATATATGAAAATAAAGATGTATAGGAGTACTGTAGTATAATATAATACGTATCAAAAAGATGTTATATTAAAAATATTAAAAGGAAAGTTGTACATGTTGTTTCAGGTGTTGTACTCTTGGAAGACAGTGGCATCTTGTTCAAATGAGACATTGTTTGTAGTACCTGTGTTTGGGCGTCCTCTGAAACTTAATTTTGGAAGAGATAAATGGGTACCATTATTCAAGTTCAATCTCTCAAATTTGTTAATAATGTCATCGTTATCGATGACGTTACTACCATTCGAACCACCAAAGAAGCCACCTGGGAACATACCTGGATAATTGAAGTATGAGCCATTATTGTTATTATTGTTTGGTGGAGAATTCACAATTGGGTTTGGAATACCACTTGGAGACACTACGGTTGTCTGTCTTGACCCATTGCTACGAATACTAGAAGTAGATGGACCCCTCATATGACCATTAGTTTCAGGGTTAAATGCAATATTACTACCTGTCTTTCTATGGGAGTATTTATTTGCATTACCTTGGGAATGTGAAGCAGGAGCAGCAAACCCAATTTCCTCCATTAATCTTCTATGTTGCTGGGCAGAGGCAGAGTTCTTAACAACTTTTCTTACTTGCTGAATGATATGAACTCTGGTATCTTCATCCAATAATGGCATACAGAGTACTTTGTAAATAAATGTAGGACCATAACTAGAATCATTCAATATTGATTTCAAAGACTGTGGTGGTTCCTCTAAACTCAAATCACCAAAAATTGCTTGTAAAGTTATTTTTCTTGCCATATCATCACCTCTGAAATTTAATATCTTTAGAACTGTCATGGACGCTAACCTGTGATGACATAATTCAACGATATTCTTTGTAATATATGATGCCAGTACAGTATGTCTCTTCGGTAAGACACATGTATCTAAGAACCACGTTAATAATAGTGCACTATTGGAATTAGTAGATAAATATTCAGAATAAAGAATAATTACACTACTCAGTACTAAAGTTTGTTCCTTTGTAATAATATCGTGGGCTTCAAGACATGCTCTCACAGCTCTCGCACCATATCTATTTTGTACAATTGTCCAAAAATTGGAGATAATACTTTCAAATATGAAATTGTTCCATGGCATACCAAATTTCAAAACACATTGAATAACATAATTACCAAATTGATCATCGAATAAAGGTGTACAATAATCACGAATGCCTGATGTGACTAATCGGATTTGTCTTGGAGTATGAGCCATTGTAATAATCTTTTGACATGCCCACGTACCATTCTTGTGAACACCCATGGAAGTTAGATATTTAGCAGTCTTTCTTAACATAATATCTTTAATAATATCAGAACAATTTTCGAATAATTTTTGAACAATTGTATTGCCTAAGTAATCTGAACTTAATTCAGGCAATTCATCCAACATAACCATAGCTAATTGTTCTAATTCAATTTGTGTCATTGAATCACTATCCATAGCTTTACGCAATTCTCTTAACTTTGATGCCTCGAACCCCTTGACAACATTTGAGTCCGGAAGTGGACCAAAATTATCTGTATTTGTAGTACCTTTAAAATTTACTACCCCATTTAACAAATTAGTAATTTGTTGCTCATCACGATCGATTTCGAATGAATTAATTATTTTCTTTAAATCACCCATCTTACTGACGACAGATGGAGCAGGTAATGGGAACGGACATTGTTCTCTTTCACCAGAACTGGAATGCATATGACTAGTATGTCCCTGATGTAATAGACCATATTGCTGTTGTTGTTGTGGTTGTTGTCCGTATAATTGCTGCTGCTGCTGTTGTGGTTGTTGTTGCTGTGACTGATTATATGACATTTGTGCCATTGATTGTATTTGTGAATCCTGATATTGGTTAAAAACAGGGACTGCAACATTTCCTTGCTTTTGTAGAGTGACAGATCCATTATACAACTGTTCGTGTAATAAAGGTTGAACAGGTTGCTCCATACTATTACTTGGTTGTTTGTTATAATATTGTGATTGTTGGTGCATTGGTAAAATCTTTGCATATGCAATATAGCTTGGTGCACCAATCATTGAAACTTCTTTACCTTGTAAAGAATTCATTGCTTCGGTTGCTGCATCAACAGTACCGAATTCTACAATAGCCATATTAATTCCCTTGAATGTTCTTGATGAAATGACTTCACCAAACTTACTACATAATGTAGCTAATGATGTAGATGTTAAATTTACTGCATTATTTAAATGTGGTTGCTGTTCCTGTAATGGGTAAACATTAGATATCGAGATAGTATTAGTCGGTATCAAAGTTGAGATTCTATTCATTGATGGAACATTTGGATCATTAGAGACCCAATTAATGGACCTAGGGTCTATTTCATCAATTACTAATGGTCCTTCATGGTATTGTTGTTGCTGTTGTTGATGATTAGAAGTGTAATTTGATTGAGCATGCGAATATAATGATTGTTGGTCAAACTGTGCTGCATCCATATATATACTTGAACTAGTGGATGTAGATCTTTGTCTATTTGTATTCTGATTCGACCACACTGCTGGAGGAGGTACATTAAGCATATTATTATTTACTGTGTTTGTAGTATTCTTAGTATGGATAGAAATGTTACTATTTTCGAGTATACCATTATTGCTATTAATAGATGGTATTATTGAATCATAAGCCGCCTGATTTGTATTAGTTGTTTGATGAAATGAATCGTTAACACTTGCGTTAGTATTACTCCATATTGCACCTGCAGATATAGGTCCTGGTGCCATTGAAGAAATCGATGTAATTTGGGATGACATAGTATTATTACGAGTTCTATTCATTGGTTGTGAAAGGCTTGTTCCTAAAGTAAATGAGTCATTAGATCTTCTTGGAGCATTTGCCATATAGTCAGCAGAAGGCGGAATATGAATCAATCTTTCATTATCTTGTTGTGCTTCAGTGATATTGATTCCATTTGGTATTAATCTTTCTACTTCAGCACTTGTTCTCATCATTTCACCACTAATGCGATAATCTAAATCAGTTTGAATATTAGAATCTAATGGATTTGTATCATTAGTTACTTTACCATTGGAAGTTTTCTTACCATGATGTAATTTTGCACTTATTGAAGGTAAAAGATTACTTAAAGTATTTGAAAATTTCCCAGCACGTACTCTATATGAACCTAATTTCTGCGGTTGTTGTGATGACAACTGATCATTTGCCTCTTCTGGTACATCATCAAATATTGGTATAGTAATCCCAGGATCTATGATATCTGGCAATGTAATATTGCCACTACTATATTCCCTTTTATTTTCCATTTTATTAATCAGTGACTCAATTTGCCTCTATGGTAATAAACAGAAAATTGTATTGAATTGTGTTAAATTGTTGTTCTCTATGTATAGTTATTTGTCAATATTTTTTTATTTTCAGAACATGAAACGCATTGATGGGTATATCAGTAATATATCTATTATTCTTAAAAAGAGTAAACACTGAAATGGATATGACTCTTTCTCTTTATATTATACAATATAAATAGAAATTAGATTATGAGTTAAGTGTTAAATAAATATGACTTATGGTTCCATACGTTCTACTTCCTTCTATTGCACTATTCCACCTATGGTGTCTAATCTTCACCATATTATTATTACTATTTACATAGTAGCTATTGTCACATAATTCTCACAGAACTGAAAGAACCACACAGACAACACTGCTTCCGCAGTACTAAAATTAACTCCCAGGTGGACAAATGGTGGCCCCTATCCGAGCTCAACGCGGGTTTCACACACGACGTCCTCCTGTTCGCTGTTTCTGTAGGGGAGGAGGCGCTACGGAACGTACGAAATTATATAAATATTTCGCAGCACTGTCTGTCGTTAATACGTAGTTGAAGGTAAACAGTTAAAAGTGACAGCTTATATGGGACAAGAATCTAATGTGACCTGCTGCGCAAAAGTATCGTTAGCGGTTGGAAGTCGTTAACACCGGTTTAGTAGTCTTTAATGAAAGCTTACATTAGATATGCATTAGCATGTTGTACGTATATATGTATACATTATTGTTTATATATTGTTATTCGCTTGAGAATTTTTAAATTATATTCCTGCTGCTATGTAAATTATACCGTATCTCTGAGTTACAGGCTTTGTATATGTATTAGTGCAAGTGAAAGAAACTCAGATTTGTAATGTAATGAGTTCACCTGCATTAAAGAATTGGAAGAAATATGACATGTTGAAGATACCCAATATTCGATGGGTAACTTAGATGTTCAACTTGGTTCTTCTCCAGTTTCTTCTCTTGGCATTGTAACGAACAGTGTTGTTAGTTCTTAATCTGATCCATTGTGGTAATGGTCTGTTTTGCTTCTTAGCCTTAGCTAATCTCTTCTTGGTGATAAATGATTTTTGAGCCTATTAAAAAATAAAGAAAAAATTTGTTAGTATTGGTATTCTTCTTGACAGTTTGGTTATCGTGTAACAGAAAAGTGAGTAGTTATCATGGTTAGCCAAAATCTGTTGGAAATTTGCTTACTTTTCTTCAGCTTTTGAATGAACATTTTATGTAATGAGTGTAATCAATTATTCGCAGTTCAATTGTATAAATGCGTATCTCATATATGTTCTCAATCGTGTTGTTAATCAACTATTCTTGTTATTCCATTCTATTTATTTGAGTACTACTGTCACCTGATTCTAGTTTCATAAAAATTTCATTACTATTTCACATACTGGCATCTTTAAATCTGTTTATTCTTCAAGGATTTTAGGTATAAATATTTAAAAGATATATATATATATAGGTAAGGTACAAGATTTATAACGTTCAAGTAGCGTTAAACTGTAATGTGATGTTGCGTAACCTATTACGATACCATACAGAGCTCATTACGTAAAGACAGTCATCGGAAATTGTTCTTACAATCTGATTATGTCAATCTCGCTAATCCTATGAAAATTTGTCGTGAGGTTAATACACAGACGAGATACACATTCGTGCAACGTTACATTTTATCATGATTTCTTTCCGAAAATTTCAGTTTTCACTTCAATTGAATTACCGCACATAATAAAGAAGTCTACAATTATTTTTGAAGAGGCTCTCAAATGAAACGCAGGTCGATGAAATATTTTGAAAATTTCCACCTTATTTCAGTACGCGATGTTAGGAGGCAGAGTGTTAACATCCTATCACCACAGCGTTTACAACAAAAACAGTCACAAAATTATATCCCCACCATTTAATCATAACAGAGATTATATAACCCTTCAATGATAAAACAGTTAAACCAGAAGGTTTGAATACCAAATTTATGTATTGTATGATAGACAATTGATTTATATAAAATACATTACATATACCATATGTAAATAGTGATTGGATTTTGTAATAGTTAAAGTAGAATTATAATTGTTTCAACTCTGAAATGCAAACATGGAATGCAGTCATTATCACAGAATTAACAGATTGTTAAAAAAATAGTTGATATACAAAGATAACAAATAGTTGATCTTTTTTTCTTCTCTGTATAAAAACAAATCATAATCTTCTACCTCTTCTACCACCCTTCTTTCTGGTGGAATCAGATGGAACTGGAGTGACATCTTCAATTCTACCGATTCTTAGACCAGATCTGGCTAGAGCTCTTAGAGCAGCTTGACCACCTGGACCTGGGGT